>PVKA01007155.1:61795-79493 GCA_004027165.1 Ctenomys sociabilis | reverse complement strand
TCCCCCTCCACTCCTTTCTCCTCCCCACCTCCATCCTCTTCTCCTCCCCCATCCCCATCCCCTCCCCATGTTTCCATGATTTAGTGCATTTTCACTTGATGTCTCCTTTGATACCACCATGGCAGGGCTGTTACCCACAGATGCAGATGAAGATTTAGGGTGTGCAGTGGGTTTCACTGACTACAGAAGTAGGGACTTTCCTTTACACTCAGCATGGATGGTTCCTAGAAACCCATTCAGCCTTTCTGGCTATAGCCCTGACTTCGCAGTGAGTGGACAGGGAACAAAGTTCGGGGTTTGTCATAATCAGGAAACGCTGGACACTTAGCCTCTTCACTTGGCCTTTCTGCCTATGTAGGAACAGCGGCACAATTTCTCTTACCTTGGCATATTAGCCAGATGCTTCAGAGCTATCAGCTAAATATATGTTTTGCTTGGCTGCATTTGGTCTTTTGTCTAAAGACAGCTGGCCTGTGACAGTATTTTTATTTTTCCTGTACCCTTTGGTGTTTCTTCGCAGTCAGTTTCTCCAATACACTAAGATATATATGAAACAAAATGGGGCATAAGAAATGATGTCATTAATATCATGACATCATTTCTTATGCCCCAAAGTTCCTAGCCAATCTACCTCTCTGTCCTCAGCTTTCAGATTTGTTTTAAGATGATTTATGTATAATGAAAAGGATGGTTAACTCCACTTATCAATAAGAATAGAGGTAAATATATCTAATTTACATAATCTTCCATGAATATGCAGTCTCTAGATCTATTTTATTGCATAAATAGGTTCAGTGTAAACCTAGATGGTTTTAAAAACATAAGTACTGGAATTATATATACTTTTCCTTTTATTAATAAAATATGGAGACATTGAAAAGGATAGTAAGAGTAACTAGTTATTAAATACTTTGTATACATCATTCTCTGTTTTGGAACCAGGGATTGAACACAGGACCTTGTGTTGGCCAGGCAAGCACTTATTCTACTGAGCTATCTCCCTGGCCTTCTATCAAACACCATTAATAATTTTCATGTATTTAACATAGAAGGGAAACAAGCAAGACAGGTGTTATTATTCTCTTTTTACATTTATAGAAACCAAAGCCCATACTAACTGTTCCACTTTAGCTTATCTAGATAGGGAAAAAGAAAAAGAAAAACAGGAAATGTGTCACTGGTGGAATTTGGCTCCAAATCCAGGCCAGAATCTGAAGTTCGTTTTGCTCAGTACCCATGTGATTACCTTTAGGAAGCCATAATCAAATGGAAAATGATAAGTACATCAACAAACTGGACTGAATGTGAAGACTGAGTTATTCACTTCCAGCATAATGCTTTCTAAAGGCTCACAAACATTTTAAAATAATATCTCACAAAGTGTCAGCATAATTATCTTCCATATCGTGGTTAATCTCTCTCTTGGCTCTTTCTCTCACATATTGCAGGCATAATCAAATTCACAGCCAACTCTGCCTGCAGAAAAGAGAACATAGCCTGGATTCTGTACAAGGTCCCCTAGGTCTGGAAGAGTCCAGCGCATGCCTGAAATCTGAAGGCTGGTCACAGGGGCTGCGCCCTTTCTTTGCTTCTCTACTGTTCTCCCACCAGACTTCATTGCCATGAGCTAAAAGCACAAATAATAATACTGGCCTAAATCGTTCCAGGCTCTCCAAGAGTGAGATGGGCCTACGTGAGTTATCATGTAAGACCATGTGCTGACATGGTCGAAATAAATATTAACTTATCCACATCTATACATTTTATTTAAGGAAAATTATGAAGATGCATGGTACAATTTAATACAGAGAGTGATGAAGATAGTATAAATTATCTTGAAGGAAAAGAACAAACTATGCCACAAGAAGGCCTGGTAGAGACATCCTAACTCACTGACTCCGACCCGAGTCTTTTGGCACATGTGAAGTCATAGATGGTTGTATGAGATTTTAAAAATGGCAGCGTGTTAGTAGCCCGTTGGGAAGACACTGGAAGCAATAGGGAAAACTTTTGGGATAGCACAGTAGGTTGAAGGTTACCCAGTATGCAAGTCCTTTAAAGGTGATTCAGCTTAAAGTGCATTACATAATGTTTTAAAACAGAAATATATTTATTCCAATTTTCAGATCTATTCAGTGATATTACATGGCTGTCAGGTGTAAGCTATCTACAGATAGATAGATAGATAGATAGATAGATAGATAGATAGATAGATAGATAGATATCTTTATTTTTATTTTATTTTAATTTGTGGTATTTTAGTACAGAGTCTACAGGGTTTCATTACATACATGAGACTTGCAGTGATCCACCTGTGTTCAGCATCCCGAGAACTCGGATTACAGGTGTGTGCCACCCCTCCGAGTCTCGATGACCATCACAGCACTCCCCAGGGACAGGGCTGGCACTGCACACTGGGGATCAAATCCGGGCCGCTGCGTCTGCCTACCCAGGTGCTTTAAGTTCACTGAGCTACTTGGCTTTATAGAATGTGTCAGTTTCATTTTTATAATAATTGCAAAAATATTTTTTTTCAAAAGACTCTCCTGGAATAAAAGGAAACATTAAAAATGTGTGTTTAAAAAATGTTACTATCACTGTGTAATTTATATTGCCAAATATAATTATTTCAATTCTAAAGAAAATATTTTAATATTCAAACAAATGAAAATACTTAAAAACTATTTTACAGTGTATTATCTTGGAAATGAATAGTTTCAGGAATTAATTTTGATTTAATTTACTAAAACTATGGATATCCAACATCTTCCAATTATTTCCTAAAGTAACTGTTTGGCATTGAGGAGATGGAAATAAATTATGTGAATTTCAACAACAACCTTTGCAATTGGTGAATATAATTGAAAATTGTGTATTGTGATTTATTAAATGTACCTAATAAAACCATTCTGGCATTAGTTTATGTATCTGTGAAATACAATTTTCAGCTTTTTTATGCATTACAAACAGTACTTCAAGAAAGTTTAATTTAGAACAAAAGTAAGTTTGTTTTAATTTCATCAATTAATATATTACTTAATTTAGAACTGCATGAGCTTTTCCAAAAATAAAATATTTTAATTATAGTGCTCTCACTGTAAACTAGGTTAGTTAGTATTTCAATTAGCCAAAAATAGTTGGTATCATTAATGAATTAAGTGATATGAAAGACAAATAACTCATTTAACCACTAGCACTTCCTTTATAAATTGTGTTTTTTATATTTAATAATAGATTAATTAACTGCAGCACAGTACAATAGAATAGCAGCACACCTAGGTGTTTAACAGCATTTTTAACCCTTTCGGGTTCATGTTATGCTACTTATATCAAAAAAATCACTGCCTGTGAACCCGAAGCTGCCTGCTAGGCCCTTTGAAGCTAACTGTTCCCCTCCACCTCACAACAGTATGAACAAAAGACAAAAGAGACCCCTCACCACACATGCACAAACAAATAGCTAGGCTATTTACACATAAAAACGCAAAGGCATGCATGTAACAAATGCAAGACTCACACATTGACAAATGTGTGGAAAACATACAAGTTCATTCTTTCAGCTATTAGCTTTTCTTAAACACATTTCAGAAATGTAACTTGTATCTGCCAAGGTCAGTCAAATCGCCTCAGGATTTACCCTGAAACCCTGTACTGCAGTTTGCAGATCCTTTGTGTCAGCCATGTGGATGAGTTACGGCTATTGCTTGACCAATTTGCTCTCTGTGAAAACCTGAGAGACTTTTCCTTCCATGTGACTCTCCTTAGGCACACTCTACATCTTCAGTCACTTCTTTCTGTGGCCACATATTCTCCTTAATCAGAAAATTTGGGCAACAACTGAGTTACATGATGTTTAAAGTATAGGTTCTTCTATGTCCTGAGTACTCTCTGACCTTGAAAGGCTAGGGCTAAAATGTTGGCTGTCTTTGTAGCCTTTCTTTTTCTCTCATTTTTGATCTGAAAACTTAAGTTACTAACCCTCTAAAAGAGAAGCTTAATGATATTATTACCCTATAACAGGCAGTTGAGCTTAACCTCACTATTTATCTGAATATCAAACATCTCAGACATAACATGCAACTGATATTTTCCATCAAGTATTGACATGTTAAACTTTAAATCCCTACAGAATGTGAAAAAAAGAAAAAAAAATTAACAAATATGAATAAACAATTATATATTTTCACAGAGAAATTTAGAAATCTAACCATATACAGCATTGTAGCAGGACAGTCCTATGACATTTTTTTCTTGTCTATTTGTTTCATTACCCTTTTTTAAAAAAAACATTTACTTGAGAGACAGTATGGCAATAATTGGTATGACATGATAAGCAGTATGTATTTAGAAGATCAGAATAACATTTCTTGTTATACAGGTCTTGTTTTATCTTGGTCTTAACGATCCAGCAGAAAAGCATAAAAACAAGGTATAAAAAGTAAAGCCATATTAAGCTGTAAAATGCTCAAGTCAACAACTTCTGACATTGCCAGTCTCATGGATAACCCACTACTGTTATGGACTGCTGCACTATATTAGATTATTTCAATGAGTTCATGTACCTACAATATTTAAATGGCAATGGAATACCCATCTCTAACAAAACTAAACAAAAAATGGGGATACAGATGAAGAACCATTTTTTATCTGTATACACAAAATAGTTAAGATAGATATATAGCCCAGAAATTCAACACAAACATAATATGCTGAAAGCTGCTAAAGAAAAGAAGCAGATCACATTCAATGGAAAACCCATCAGAATTACAGCCAACTTCTCTACACAAAACATGAAGGCAAGGAGAGCATGGAACAGAGTTCTTCAAGTCCTGCATGAAAAAAAAAATTCCAGCCCAGACTATTATACCCTGCAAAGCTCTCTTTCAAGTTTGATGGAAAAGTGAAATATTTTCAAGACAAAGAACAACTAAAGAATTTCATGATGACAAAGCCATCCCTTCACAGGCTGCTGAAAGTGTTCTAGAGAGAGACCACAATGACCAGAACTCGATGAATGAGAATGGAAGGAACCCACTAAACAGGACAGACAATTAAACACAGGATACAAAGGAGTTATCAACACCAGGTAAATATCATGACAAACGTAAGTCAACACATTTCAATTATATCCATCAATTCACCAATTAAATGAAATGGACTGGCACAGTGTATTAGAAAACAAAATCCAACAATATGCTGTATACAAGAAACACACTTAACTCAAAAGGACATTCATAGGCTCAAAGTCAAAGGATGGAAAACAATACTACATACCCCAGCACCTCAGAAAAAAGCAGGAGTAGCAATTCTGTTCTCAGACAGTCTCAACTTCAACCCAAGAAGGATCAAATGAGACAAAGAAGGCCACTATATATTGGTCAGGGGAAAAATTCAAGAGCAAGAGGTAACACTCATAAATATCTATGCACCAAACACAGAAGCACCCAACTATGTAAGACAAATCTTAATGGACATGAAAAACCTAATATCTAAGACCACAATCTTAACAGGAGACCTTAACACACTCTTATCTCAAAAAAAACAGCTATTTTCCCTTAATTCAATGAGAAGAAAGATTTTTTACTAACGGTGTTTGGACAGGATATCATGTTTGCATCTTGTACTATGAATAGCCACTCCAAAGACAACAATATGCAATGTATTAATTATTGAAACTGTCCTACTAATTGGTTTTGAAACTGTCTCAATACTATTTGTTTTTCAATAAAATTAATTTTAAAAATAAATAAACACATTTCAGGTAAAATATTTAATGAATAAATTTCTCTATACATCTAACATGAAAAACTAAAATTATAATAGTAGGGTATTTCATAAATGCCATGTGTGTTTAACAAGTAATTTTATGGAGGGTTTTGTTTGTTTTTGTCTTATTTTATGTATTTGGTACAGGGTCTCACTACATAGCTCAGACTCCTAGTGATCCTCCTGTTTTCAGCCTCCCCAGCACTGGGATTGCACCACTCCCAGCCTCAGTTGCTGGCTCCAGGGCTGGTGCAGCATGTGCAGCTGGGGACTGAACCCTGGTCCCTGAGCTTGCCAGAGCAGGTGCTTAGTCTGCTGAGTTAATTTGCTGGCTCTTAACAAATAATTTTGGATTACTATAATATGGAAATATTTAATTGAAGGAATTTTAATAATATTTACTTTATTTTTACAATATTGACCTTTCCCATTTTGATTTGCTCACACATATAGTGCATATATATTGTTCTGCTTTTACTATAAAACAGTTCTAATACATTAGCTATTCTAACACAGGATTTATTTCTGACAAAATGCATACTGAATCTACTCTTCATATTCATGCTATTTTTAGCATTTTGTTTATCAATTTATAAACAGAGGTCCAGATTTTTTAAAAAAAATGTGATGCAAAAAAATCAAAAGTATTGACATTGCCTGAAAAGAAAATGATGAATACTATTCACTATGGGAACCATCCATAATACAAAAATGTACACAGACTTTCAAATCACACTTTCAAATCTCAGTGTCATTACAGTTGAATTTTATAGGTTTTCCCCTACTGCATATGTATAACCCAAGAACAGAAGCCATTCCTGTGAGACTTCAGTACATATAGCCAAGGATTCTGATGACAGTATACTAACCAAGAGAGTGGAACTGAGGCAGTTTGTGATAATTTGGAATCTCAAGATGATTATTTTCTGTTATAAAATATTAAGGAAACAGTTGACAGGTTAACAAATTATTGAGTGAGCATATTTCACATTAGAGAAATCAGATAACATTGATTTGGACTGCAGAGAGGGTTTTACAATCTTACACCTGTAGGTGTTCCTGCTACTAAATTTATGTTAGCTGTGTATAGATACAGAGATCTATATCTGTTCGTTTTCAGAGATAGATATCAACATGACATTTCTCATTTTTTCAGTGGTTTTCAAAGTTATGATACAGGCAAGTGCATAGGTTGCTTCTCTCCTGTGCTTTTATTTCATATAGAAACAATTCATTTCCACACACATGGAAAGGATTTTGTGTTTTGTTATTAGGTGTTTGTGACTTTTAGTTCTTTATTGCTGCAGGAAATTCAAGTCAGTTTATTTTTATTTTATTTTACTTTTCTTTCCAACTTTTAAAATTCTTATGCAATGTTGTGTGGCCCAGGACCTTGCACATGCTAGGCAAATACTTCAACACTGAGCTAGAGTCCTTTCCCTTAAAAATTAAATAAAAAAACAATTGAATTCCATAGGTTGGCCATGGCATTTCAATCCTCTTTAGCCAGCCTTTTGGTGGCATATGCCACCATGTCTGACCACAGCATGACATTTTCTTTACATAGGAAGACAGAAGTAAAATTACCTGGTGATGACCAGAAACATTTTCATCTACACAAAAGTGCAGTAGCATATGTTTTGAAGTCTGGGGAGTAACAAAGTGCTGGACAAGTACAAGTGCCTCCAGCAGCAGAGAGCTGGCTCCCTTTCAGCTTGGACACAGGCTCTCCCTTCCCTTCTCCTCCAGCTCACTGTGGCAGCCAGCCTCCAAGCTTCCAGAGCCAGAACAGAGAGCTGCTGCCCGGAGTAGCCTGCAGTTTACTGAATCCAAGGAAAATATGACTTACAACTTCAGAGCCCCACCACATACCCACTGAGTGAGTGACAATTTCTGCTGCATTCTCAGGACCCCCAGATCCAGCACAAGCTCAAGCCTGGGAGTGTGTAAGACAGTTTCCCTTCTTCCTTATGCCCCGTTGTCCATGTCAGACCCAGCTGAGGCCTGGCATACAGGCCTGGGGTGAAAATCAGCAGCTGCAGTCCCTGCAGAGAGTGTAGAGGAAAGAACCACCCAGCCAGTCCAGAGGCAGAATATTTTGCCAGAGGGGCACAACAGCTTCACTCCCAAGGGTTGCGACAAAAAGGAGCTAAGAACAGCAGCCAGACCCAAGCCAAGAACAACTGGATAAGTTCAAACTTTGTAGATCTGCATCCAAATATCAGTAGGTGCTAAGGTTATAACTCCACCAAAACTCTACAACAAAGGTCGGAGGACAGTGCTACACAAAATGACAATAAGAAGGAGCAAAATGCAATCTCAGACCACAAGTCCACACATAATAAGTACAGAGGACATTAGCACAGAACAAATTGGAAATCAAACAACTGAAATCAATGGATCAGTGGCATCTAAAATAAAGAAACAACTGCAGAAAGGTATAGAGGAACTCAGGTTGGAAATAAAAAAAAAGGAATCTCTGAATTAATAGCATCTGAAGTAAAGAATCAAATACAGAAACATATGGAGGAAACCCTATCTGAAAAATATTCTGCAAAAAAATAATAACTGCTTCTAAAGAAGACATTGATAAAAAATAGAGGACATTAGAAAAATGACAGATTCCTTGAATGAGCAGTAAAGGAAAGAAATAGATCACATGAAGCAGAGTCAAAGAGATATAGAGAAACTTAAATTTTCAAACACAAGCTTGCAAAACCATTTGAGTGAAAGTGAAGACAGAATGTAAGATCTTGAGCATGCTGGTGCAGCTAGTGAAAAGGTAAGAAAAGACCTCTCAAAAACCACTAGAATGCAGGAAAAACTAATTCATCACCTGCAAGACAATGCAAAGATAAACAATGTGAGACTAATAGACATCAATGAGAAAGAAGGAGTCAGTACAAATGATAATAAAAATATGGGCAGAAGTAATAGCAGAAACCTTCCCAAATATGAGGAAACATCCAGGTAACTGAAGCATACATAATGCCAAATAACTTCAACCCAATTAAAACCACACCGAGACATATAATAGTCAAGATTCCAGAAATACAAAACAAGAGTAATATAACAAAAGCTACTAGGGAAAAGAAGTAAATTGCATTCAAAAGAAAATTCATCAGAATTACAGCAGACTTCTTTCTACAAACCATGAAGGCAAGGAGAGCATGGATCAGAGTAATTCAAGTCCTCTATGAAGACAAGTTCCAGCCCAGACTACTATACCCTGCAAAACTCTCTTTCAAGTTTGGTGGAGAAGTAAAATACTTCCATGGTAAAAGCAACTAAAGAATTTCATGATGACAAAGCCAACCCTACACAGACTACTGAAAGATATTCTGGAGAGGGACCATAGTGATCAGAACTCCAAGAACAAGAACAGAAGGAACCCACTAAATAGGGCAAACAGTTAAACACAGGAAAAAAGGACTAAACAACAGCACGTAAATAATATGACAATTGTAAGTCAACACACCTCAATTATAACCATCAGTGTAAATAGACTCTATTCACCAATTGAGAGAAATAGACTGGCAGAGTGGATTGGGAAACAAAATCCAACAATATGCTGTATACAAGAAAAACACTTAACTCATAAAGAAATTCATAGGCTGAAAATCAAAGGATGGAAAATAATACTACATGTCCAGCACCTCAGAAAAAAGTAGGGGTAGCAAACCTGTTCTCAGACAGTCTCAACTTCAAACCAAGAATGATCAAACAACACAAAGAACACCACTATATATTGGTCAGGGGAAAAATTCAAGAGCAAGAGGTAACATTCATAAATATCTATGCACCAAACACAGGAGCAACCAACTATGTAAGACAAATATTAATGGACATGAAAAATCTAATATCCAAGAACACAATCTTAATAGGAGACCTTAACACCCCTTTACTCCAAAAAGATAGGACAGCCAGACAAAAAATTAGCAAACAAGTAGCAGAACTGAACCAGAGCTTGGAACAAATGGACTTACTAGACATATACAGAGTGCTCCACACAAACACAGCTGAATATACATTTTTCTCAGATGCACATGGGTCATTTTCTAAAATAGACCACATACTAGTCCATGGGTCATGCTTAAGTGTATGCAAGAAAACAGAAATTGTCCCATGCATATTATCTGACCACAGTACAATGAAACTGGAAAGAAATGAAAAAAGAAACCAGAAAAATACCTAAATACATGGAAAATAAGCAACAACTTACCCAGCAACCAATGGGTCACAGATGAAATTAAACAACAAATTCAAAAATATCTATAATTCAACAAAAGTTCAAGCATAACTATACAGAATTTATGGGATGTGATGAAAGTAGTTCTCAGGGAAATTTATATCTGTGAACTCACACATTAGGAAAACAGAATGGGAACAAGTAAACACCCTAATGCTGCACCTCCAACAGGAAGAGCAAACCAAACCCAGAGACCAAAAGATGGGAAGAATCATAAAAATTAGACAGAAGTCATTTCAGTTGAGATGAAGAAAACAGTTCAACAATCAATGAATCAAAAAGGTGGTTCTTTGAAAGACTAAATAAAATCAATAAGCCCCTAACTAACCTCATCAAAAGAGGAAAGAAAAAAATTAAACACAAGCAATAAGGGAAAGAAAAGGGTGTCGTTTATTTCAGTGGAAATTCAGAAAATTATCAGTAGCTACTTTGAGAATCTTTACTTTCACAGAGTATAAAACACAGATGAAATGGACAGATTCCTATAAAGGTACAAATTAACAAACCTGAATCAACAAGATACAACAACTCTCAATAACCCAATAACAGCCAATGAAATATGAAATGTAATTAAAAAAACCTAACAACAAAGAAAAGTCCAGGTCCTGATGGATTCACAGCCAAATTCTACAAGAAATTTACAGAAGATATAATTGGAAGCACTCCTCCCAAAATCATTCCTGGAGGCAAGTAGTATACTGATAACAAGACCAGGGAAAGACACAAATAAAAAAGAGAACTACGGGCCAATCTCCCCCATGAACATAGATACAAAAATCCTCAATAAAATCCTAGCAAATAGAATATAGCAAATCATCAAGAAGATCATACACCATGACCAGGTAGGACTCATCCCAGGGATGCAAGGATGGTTCAATATCAGCAATTCTATAAATGTAATACATTATATCAATGGAGCAAAAACAAAACCACATGATCATCTCAATTGATGCAGAAAAGGTTTCTGACAAAGTCCAACACTTATTCATGTTCAAAGTCCTAGAGAAAATTGCAATAATGGCCTCTAGTTCAATGTGATAAAAACCAATTATGAAAAACCAATGGCTAACAATTGTAAATGTCATAAAACTGAAATATTTTGCTGATATCTGTAAACTAAACATCTGCACTGAATGTGGCAATGTGTAATAGTTGGGTAATGCTTGGAGGGTCTGTCATTTTGGTCTTTTGAATATGTGCTGCTCTTCATGACATGCTGGTTGCTACTGTGCTATCTCTTGGGTAGATGTTTTTTTAAAAAGGAAGGGGGTGGTGAATGAAGGCAGGAGACAGGAAAAGCGGTGTTGTATGACAATGCTGTATATGGTTAGATTTCTAAACTTATGTGTAAAATATGTATTTCTTATTCCTGTTTTTTAAAATACATTTTAATTTTTAAAATATTTTGCCATATTCTATAGGGGCTTAAAGTTTAATATGTCAGTAATTGATGAAAAATATCTGTTCCATGTTACATCTAAGATGTTTGATATTCAGACAGATAGTGAGGTTAAGCTCAACAGCCTAGGTTGTAGGGTAATAACAATAAGCTTCTCTTCTGGAGGGCTAACAAGCTAAGTTTGCAGTCCAAAAATTAGAGAAAAATGAGCACTTTCAAGGACAGCCAATATTCTGGCCCTACTCCTTCAAGGTCAGTGAGGACTCAGAACATAAGAAAACCTGTACGGTAACATCATGTGACTCAGATGTGTCCCAAATTTTCTGATCAAGGAGATTATTGGGCCACAGAGGAAAGTGATCGATGATGTAGAGTGTCCCTAAGGAGAGTCACATGGAGAGCAAACATTTTATCAGGCTTTCACAGAGAGCAAATTGGTCAAGCAATGGCCATGACTCATCCACATGGCTGACGCTGACAAAGATCTACAAACTGTGGTCCAGTTTCAGGGTAAATCCTGAGGGCATTTGTCTGACCTTATCAGATACAAAAGCTACAATTCTTAGGTCTTTCTTTATCTTGGTCTTAACCATCCAGCAGAAAAGTATAAAAGCGAAGCATAAAAAGTAAAGCCATAGCCGGGCGTGGTGGCGCACACCTGTAATCCCAGCACTCGGGAGGCTGAGGCAGGAGGATTGTTGTGAGTTCAAGACCAGCCTGAGCTACAAAGTGAGCTTAAGGACAGCCTGAACTGCATAGTGAGACCCTGTCTCAAAAAAAAAAAAAAAAAAGTAAAGCCATATTATTATACTAAGCTATAAAAGACTCAAGTCAACAACTTTTGACATTGCCAGTCATACAGAAAACCAATATTATTATGGAGTACTGGACAATTTTGGAATATTTTGCTGAATTCAGACACCTATAATATTTAAATGACAAAACTAAACAAAAAAGAGAATACAAATGAATGACCATTTTGTATCTGTATATACAAAATAGTTAAGATAGATAGACAGCTACATTCTCTTAATTCAATGAATAGTTGGATTTGTGGTTTTAGTGTTTGTAAATAGGGTATGTCTGCATCTTGAACAACTAATAACCACTAAGAAAACAGTATGCAATGTATTAATTATTAAAACTGTCATACTAATCTGATTTGAAAGTGTCTCATTGCTATTTGCTTCTCAATACAATTATGGGAAAAAAACAAAAAGTGACTTACACCTGTACAGTTAGTATTTATCTGAATGCTAATTCAGTCCAGGTTTACCTGTTTGCTGGTTTTTTTTTTTTGTGCATGGAAAAGATCACCATTTAAAAAAATTATTTAGTGTATTTTCTCTTTAAGAATACTACATCTTAAAATGAACAGACAAGAATAGAAGCCTGAAGCCGGACATGGTGGTGCAGGCCTGTAACCCCAGCACTTGGGAGGCTGAGGCAGGAGGATTGTTCTGAGTTCGAGACCAGCCTGAGCTACAAAGTGAGCTTAAGGCCAGCCTGAACTGCATAGTGAGACCCTGTCTCAAAAAGAAAAAAAAAAAAAAAAAAAAAAAAAAAAAAAAAAAAAAAAGAATAGAAGCCTGGAAATCTATCATTACACGGAACTGATTATTGAAAACACTATATTTTCCTGAATCCAAATTGGTTGACTAAGAATTAACTTCAATATGGAACTTCTCAGCACTGTATTTTAAGCAACTGAGTTCACTATACACATTTTACATAATGAAATCATATCTCAAGGGATAATTTGAAGTTTTGATGACATTTTAATGGAGAAATAGTATTTTAAACAAATTGTGCTAGAACAATTGCATACTATTAAGAAAAAAGAGGAAGAGAGAAGAGGAAGAGAAAGAGAAAGAGGGGACAGAAAAGGAGAGAACGCAATGGGGTTCTTACACCTTTCCACAATTAATTCAATGGGTAATAAGTCAGAACTTAAAATACAAAACTATAGAATAACAGGAAAAAGAAATGAAGGGAAACCAGGAAACTTAAATTTCAAATAAGTTTTAGCTACAACACAAAGAAAATAATTCATGAAAGAGAAAACTGACAAGTTTGTCTTGATGAAAGTGGTAAAACTTCTACTGTGAGAAAAACTCTAATAAGAAGATAAAAATTGCCGGGCATGGTGGCGCATGCCTGTAATCCCAGCACTCGGGAGGTGGAGGCAGGAGGATTGTTGTGAGTTCGAGACCGGCCTGAGCTACAAAGTGAGCTTAAGGCCAGCCTGAACTGCATAGTGAGACCCTGTCTCAAAAAGACAAAAAAAAAAAAAAAAAAAAAAAAAAAAAAAAAAAAAAAAAAAAAAAAGAAGATAAAAATTATAGCCCATAGAGTAGGAAATAATATTTGTAAGACACACACTGATTAAGGACTTATATCCAAAATATGTAAAGAATTCTTAAAAGCCCGAATTAAAAACAATTGAGCAAAAGGTAATTCAACAGTTCACCAGAGAAGACATACAGATACAAAATTATAATGTCAAAATGCTCAATGGCATCTGTCATCAGTGCCATGCAAATTTAAACTGCAGTGGAATATAGCTATTCATTTTGTTAGAATGTCTAAAATAAAAGCACAGAATATCAATTGCTAGCAAATATGCAGTATATATGTAACAGTTTTAATTCATGCCTGTAGGGCATGTAAAATTATGCCACTTCTTTGGAAGATGGTTTGGCACTTTTTTACCAAAGGAAAAAAAAAAAGGACATAAAGTTTTACTGTATAACTCAGCAATTGCATTCCTCAGTACAGTATTTACACAAATGAGTTGAAAATTATGGTAAGGCAAAATTAAGTGTTTATGGTAATGTTATATATTCATAATTGCTAAAAAAATGAAACTGTCACAAAGTGTTTCAATAGCTGAATGGATAAGCCATTCCTTTTTCTTTTTTCTTTTTTATGTATTTGGTACAGGATCTCATTATGCAATTTGAACTAGTAGTGATGCTTCTGTTTTCAGAATGCAGGGATCCCAATGCAGGGATCATGGGCATGCGTGACTATGCCAGGTCTCAGTAGCTGGCTCAGCCTGTCCGGGGATGGGGCTGGGATAGCACGTGGTGCCAGGATCAAGCCCCTGTCCCTGCACTTGCCTAAGCAGGTCATTAGTCTGCTGAGCTATCTCACCTGCCTGGTATATTCTTACAGTAGAAAGTTATGTAGCAATGAAAAGGAGTGAGTTACCATACAAAAAGATATTGGTGAAATGTAAATCCATATTGCTAAGATGGAACAAATTAGATACTATATGATTAGAATTACATAACATTTTGGAAAAGGAAGACCCGTAAGACCAGTAAATGGATTAGTAATTGATAGATATTTAGGGGAAGGGCTGTGGAGATAGCTCAATGGAATAAGTGCTTGCCTGGCAAGCTCAAGCCCTGAGTTCAATCCCTGGAACCACACACAAAAAAATAGATATATAGGATCAGTATGGTATAAATATATAAGGCATGATGGAAATTTAAGGCAGCAAATCTATTCAAAATGTCCTACTGGTGTAATGGTTGATCTGAAGTGTCAGTGTGACTGGATTGGAACATTCCTAGGAAATGGTGAAGGACATCTTTGGCATGTCTGAGAGAGCATTTCTGGAGCAGATTGGTGAGTGGGGTACCAGACAGAGAATGGAGACCCACCCAGATGTGGACAGACTGTCCAGTAGGATGAGGGCCCACATGGAACAAGAGAGGAGTAAGGAGGAGGTCTGGGAGGACGGATCCTCCAGTCTCTCTTTGGTCCCTCGCCACAAACTCCTCTGCCACTCTGTGCCACTGTCATGATGTCCTGCCTTGACACAAGACCAAAGTAAGAGAGCCCACAGACAAAGAATTTAAATCTCTGAAATAATCAGAGAAGATAAATCTTTCCTCCTCAAAGATGATTTTCTTGAGTAGTTTGTCACAGATACAGAAAACTAACATAACATTACAGAATGGAAAAGTACAATGCAAAATTATCTAACCTTGTTAGAAATATAGGAAACCACTTCACTGAAGAAGACAGAGGGAAACATTTCTGACATAAGCAACTCTGGAGATGAATGGGCTCTGCAAGACAAGGCAAAAACAACTATACACGAGGATTACAAGCTTGCTCAAGTCTTTTCCCCTGTGGAGTTATTCCTTGACAATGTGATATCTGTGGCTGAATTCTAGAGCTGAACAATAAACTATGTAAATGTGTGGAACACAGCAGGAACCATGCATTTCATTGTTGTAACTGGAAGTTACTAATGAGTAAGATGCAGAGGCTACAATGACCCTTTTGATAGTGAATTAGTCCAGGATACGTCAATAAGCCCTTGTGCTTTGCTTCTCATTGATACTGACTACATTTACACATATGCATAGGCACCAGAATGTGAGTACCAGTATCCAAACACATATTGTCTTGTTCTCTCAGTTGAGAGGGGCTAACATGATGCACAAACACACTTAGCCTCTGGTCTTGATCTCTAATACCTTTATCCAATTAAAGAGCCACGATTCCTTTCAGTACTACTAATTTCAGGACTGGGGTAAGAGATAGAGCATCTTGTGCTACCAGAAAGTAAGGCAATGCTCAAAGAATAAAGAGAAAATACATTGGTGGTATGACAAAAGGATATGACAGTCATATGACAGCAAGAGCTCTCCACACTGAAACAATCTGAGGACCAAAATAAGTAAGATTGTATCAAGCCACAACTCAAAGCATAATACAAATGTTTGTGATTGATAGTGATATTAACAAAGAGTGGGTCAATAATTGAGATGAATATACAAATTTCTCATTCAGAAGAAAACAAATGATTTAAGTAAATAATCTGCTCCTTCTTAACTGTTATACAGTGACTTCCTGCCAGACAGGTAAATATGGAAAGGAAGAGAAGAAAAAGGGCTTTACAAGGAAGAAACTCTACATCCCTAACCTGAAGCAGAAGATCAAGGTCGTCACTAGGATAAATTCTGCTGACAGTACTTACTTTTCATATGATGTAATAAAAATGGCATTCTGACACTATGGTCTTCCTTCTCAAAGCCCATAATCCCATATGAATCATGAGAAAATATCAGGTAAAATCCAAGGGTACCAAACATAATACTTGGAAATACATCTGATTAGTATTCCCAAAGGTGTCAAAGCCACTTAGAACAAGGGAAGTCTGAGAAATTGTCACAGAACCCAAAGCACCATTGTAGCTCCACACAACGGGGCATCCTTGGTGGAAAGAACACAAAAGCAACAGTAAATAAAAACTATGGTCATGCAAATAAGGTGAGGACTTTAGCTAACAACAACATATTAATATTAACCAATTATCACAATAACGCAAGATATTGATAATATGAAGAGCTAGATTAGGTAGGGAAACTTTATATTGTGTAATTTTCCTGAAAATCTTAAACCATTTTAGAATATATGATTTATTAAAATAATTATCTCAGAATTTCTAAGGAACTCAAGTATATGTTGAGTAATACTTTGGAAATGAGCAAAAACATGAACAAGGAAGAAAGAACAACTTAACTATTTTGTGGGATATATATTTGTAATACTATACATTGCAAAGTATGCATGCTTATTTTCATTGTGTAACAGAAGTGAAAAAAAATAGAAGAAAATTTGTGTACTGTGTGGCAAGGTCCAGATTTTTGATTAGGTGAAAGTAAAAAAAAAAAAAAAAAAAAAAACAACTTTGAGTTCTGAGTTCTGTTTCCTCAATGCTTCATCTCAGCTTTGTCACTGACAAAGTGTGTGATGTTTCATAATTTACTTAATTTACCTGAGGCTTCAAATTCTCATTGCTTGTAACTCATAGTGATCCCAAGTAACAAGTACTACAGTGTCAGTGGTACCGTGAGGATAGTGAGTGAACAATATGGACCGCGACTGGCATACCCTCAAAATCATCTATTGCTACATTAATATGAAGAAATGCTTGACTGGTTTAGCGCAGAAAAATGTCAACAAAATTCCTCTGAGTACAACCTTGTAAAGGTGAAAAAAAACAGAAAAATAGCACATTAACCATAAAGTTTAGTGTTTTTTGTTTTTTTTTTTCGGAGCCAGGGATTGAACTCAGGCCTTTGTGCTTGCCAGGGAAGCACTTATTCCACTGCGCCATCTCCCCAGCCCCCTAAGTAAAGTTTGTTTAATAGTTTATGGTCCTTTTTTTTTTTTTTTTTTTTTTTTTTTTTTTTTTTTTTTTTTTTTTTTTTTTTTTTTTTTTTTTTTTTTTTTTTTTTTTTTTTTTTTTTTTTTTTTTT
>PVKA01007155.1:39541-61695 GCA_004027165.1 Ctenomys sociabilis | reverse complement strand
CCTTTTCTATTCCCTGCCTCTATTATTTAAGACTGACTACAATTGAAAAGAAAATAGAGAGGACATTGGAACGTCCTGGCCAGAGATGGCTGGACTTGTCTAGATCAAGAATTATTGTGTGATTAATCCAAAGTGGTGGTTGTGGTTGCTTCATTATTTCTAATTAAATATAGTGTTATTCAGTGAATCATTGCCTAAGTGAGTACAACAAATATTGTCTTAGATGGTGCACTAGTTCACTTGATATTGTTTGACAACTAATATATACTTTGTCGTAAATTAATCTAAGTACTGCAATGCTTGCAAAAAGGACATCACTCCTTTCCTGAAGCATCCAATCAATGGACAGGATGATGAAGGACAATTGCAAAACTGAAAAGAGACTGGAAGAAACAATGGCTGAAACACTTCCAAATTTAGTTAAAATGCTACATTCCTGGATGCATAAAGTACAACAAATCTCATGCACAGGAAATATGAAGCCAATTGTGTTAAAATATTTTATGGTAAAATTGCTAAAAACCACGAGAAATAAATTTGTAAAGCTTAAATGGAGCCAGAGGAAAAAAAATGGACTCACTTTGAACAGAGAAACAAAGATGACTGAAGATTTCTCATCATATATAATGCAGCAACAAGCTAAAACTAGAAAACTGCAGGAAAACATTACACCAGTAATCTCAACGTTAGTAAACATACTTTTCCTGGATATGATAAGGTTTCAGAAAAATTAAAATTATTTAGTTTCAAAAAGTAGCATTAAGAAAATAAAAAAATGAAAGTATCTGACAGAAAACATCTGTAATTGTGTATCTAATAAAGGACTTGTATTCAAAATATATGAAGAATTATTAAAACTCAAAAATAAGTCAAATGACACAGTACAAACAGGGAAAAATCTGAATGATACTTCCTCAAAAATTCTTATGGCAATGTGTGAAAGCACAGCCTTTAAATAAGATACGTCAAGAGGGACACTTTGACATATGTTTATGTAAGACATTCATTTATATTTATCAAGAAAAGTTAAACATATGTCACACAGAGATCTATATACAAATGTTTTTAGAATTGTTTTTTATCATAGCTCTGAAATAGAAAGAGATTAAATGTCCTCCAACCTTGGTAATAGGTAAAAAAACGCTGTATACATATTAGAATACTAATTACAAATAAATAGAAAAAAACAAACTACCAATGCATCAAAAAATAGGTATATGTAAATAGCTTGCATTAAATGAAAAAGGTAGACATAAAAGATTATTTTGTGTGATTCCCTCTCCTGGAGAAAGAATCTGGATTTGATTTCAAATAGGAAGAAGATACATTAGAGGTATCCAAGGACTGTAAATTAGATGGTTTATGATCATATAACTGCATATATTTATAGAAATAAAAAAATTCTATAAAGTACCTAAATGTATAGTATGTCAACTGTATAAATTTATAAATCCCAATAAAAGTGTTAAAACTTTAAAAAAACAAAATTCAAAGCAACAAAGAACATTAATAACCTTTCATTTCTGCTGGTAATTTAATATTTTTGTCAAAAACTTTGATATACATACACACATGCACGCATCCATTTCAACATAGATTCAGCTATAACTTCTAATATTTGAGAGTAAAATAATTCAATGAAAATCTTAAATCCTTCCACATTTCAAAATGCACAGCAACAAACTTTCCAATCTCTTGTGAGATAATACTATGATACATATCTCAAACATATTAAAAGAAAATAAAATATAAAAATCAGTATTTCTGTTGAATATAATGATGCCATTAAAAATACTGAAAAATGCATCTGGATGCCTATAAAATTATACTTCAAAAGACCAACTGAGATTTATTTTTAAAATGGTTTAACATTAGAAAATCAATCAACATAACACATTACATTAACAGAATAATACACTAAAATCTTATGATTCAGATCATCTCAACAGATTCTGAAAAGCTTTTAATAAAATTTATATCTTTCTTGTCAGGGTTGGTAGCGTAACTGCTAGCTTTCTAGGAAAAGAAGAGAACTTTCCACATCAGAAAAAGCATGTGAAAAACTTATACATGATAATGAAATGAAAGATGTATTTCTTTAATCTTTGGAAACTAGGTAAGTGTACTTCTTCCACCATTTGCTTTTAGAATAACTCTACTAGTCATAGCCAGTTTAACAAATTAATAAATGAGACATAAAATGCATTATATCGTAAAAGAAACATATTTAAAGGTAATATAATCATACCTATAGAATTATATGACAATAATACATGAGTTTTGCAGAGTTACAGAATATAATCAATATTTTAAAATAGGCATTACTTTAATAATCCACATGCACAATTTAAACATCAAATTACAATGATACTTCTAATAGCTTAGAAAATATAAGGACTTGAAAATAAATATAACAAAGAACAAATATGCCCAAGAGTTCTAGATTAAAAATAAGTAAATGTGACTGTTAAAAATCAAAGATGTCCTCCTAAAAATGACTTCACTGTTATGGATATGTTAATTTCAACATGCTGAGTTTATCCATTCTTTCTTAGTTAATCCAGCACCCATTGTATAAAAATGTCTGATTTATATGAAGAGGTAAGGAGCTAGGAAAGCCGGAACAATCTTGAAAAAGAATAAGAATTTATATACATGATTTCAAGTTTGCTGTTAAGGTTCAATAATTAAGACAAATTGTTATTATCATAAAAAAAATCAAACAATAGATTGAAGCTAGAGGGGCCAGGGAAATAGCTCAGAGGAATAAGTGCTTGCCTGGCAAGCACAGTTCAATCCCCAGTTCCCAAAACTAAAAAAAACTATGCATACGTAGCCAAATGAAATTTGGCCATAATGCTAAGTCAATAGTAATAATAAATTGCATTAAAAATTTGGATTCCCGTCTTATATAGAAAATTAATTATAGTTATTAGGTCATGAACGCAATACTTACATCCAACCTCACTAAATACACCAGGCATCATTACAAATTGAAGAGACAAGCTCATAACAGGAATTTAGTAGCATCCCTTTGACAAGTCAAACTCCGGGGGCTGGGGAAATAGCTCAGTAGAATAAATGCTTGTCCAATAAGTGTGAGGACCTGAGTTCAGTCCCTGGTTCTGCCAAAAAAACAAAAACAAAACAAAAGTCAAACTCCTCTGTGGTGAGAAATCTGCTTGCTTTCATGGGTGAGGAATGGCTGGAAATAGTGCAAGACATCATTCTGATGGTGCAAGAAATGTTCTACATCTTGTTTTGAAAAATGTGTGCATATAATTACCAGACAGGATACTTAAGACATAAAAATTTCATATTAATTATAATACCTTGTTTTAAAAAAACTAGAAATTTAAAGAAAATTTTTGGAAATGTTACCAGTATAAAATCTTCTTTATCTGCCTAGAGAGCTCAGCAATACACCTATGAAGGCCAAAAGGTGATGGGGAGTGGACAGTTGAACTTATGGAATGGAAATAAAGGAAATGGTTATGGGCGATGTAGAAAAGTTGCAATCCAGAGATTTTGGATCTTCTACAGTGTTAATCACCTCTTGGTCTAAAAAGGGAGAGCTTCTCCAGAGAAAAGGATTTTCTACTAAAAAATGCGCATTGATCAAAATTCTTACCCGCAACTCAATGCAGGTTTGTTAAAGGCATGATTCATTATTTTGACATCTAAATGTCATAACTATCTTTGATCCTTTTCCTTGGGGATGTCTTGCCTACATGCAATAGAGTGGTGGAAAGTCAGGCAGAGTAGGTGAGCGAGGATTTTTTTTTTCCTGGTCTCTATTCTCATACAAAAGATAAATATACTTAGCTCTCAAGCTCTCACCCGCCTCCAGGCTCACTTGGACTAGGAAAATTCTGGACAGATTTCGGACACTGCAGGATCATTATTGCATTTGTCCCCCTTTAAACACAGGCCTCTTGTCTCTCCTCAGAGCTAAGTGGGTCTCACACTGAGTGACAATTCTTGTGTCCCCTCCACTTCTTCTCTATCTTCACATAAGCCAGTAAACAATTGGATGGTATTTCCTTGTTCACAATGGGCTCCTAAGAGATCTCCCAGTTACTTCTGCTATTTGACTAATCAATCATGTCACCCCATGGCTACTGGAAGTGCTGCCAGAGATGATCAGACTTGTCCCCTGCAATAAAAAGCAGGAGAAAGCAATAAGATTTCTTCAGTTTCAAAAGGAACCCTGTCTCTCGATCTCTTCCAACCATCCATGTAAAGGTTGCAGAATAACCTTCTGTTTTCCTTTGTGCTTTTAGTACTATATGTGGAAAGGACATTACTGTACAATTTAAAACAGGAGATGTTTGAAAGTCCACTGGAATAAATCACTTTTTTTAGTAATTTCCATGAATGCCACTTTTGGAAGTATCAATAACCCAGGTTATCCTTTTGGTAAGCATGGGAACAGGAAGACAGAATCTCAGTAACGTAGCCAAGACATAATGAACATTACTGGCTGAGACGGTAGTGGTAATCAGAATTCTGGTCTTCATGAACTAACACCATCCTTTTCACACAAAGATGAATTTAGCAGCATGTAATTTTCCTTCTTAGCCATGAAATGTAGGATTGAATTAGAGTTTACCTAGAGAAATCTAATTTGTAGTTTTGAAAATAAGCAATAGCTGTTACATTACAATGTTGAAATTCTGATCACATTACATATGCGTAAGAAGATAGTATCAAGCAAAGCTTTATTTACATTTCCTAAGTGGTTTTTTTTTTTCCCATTTTATATAAACTAATGAGTTGTGCTGTTAGGGAAAATTTGTATTCATCTTTATGTAATGGATTAAGTGTGAGTCCTGTTAAACACCAGGCCATAAATCACACTGTGTTCTTTATGCCTAATTAAGGACTTGAAGGGAGAAAAGGTAAATTCTTGAATGAAGGGCTCTACTCAGCAGTCCTGTTTGTTCTTGTAATAAAGAAGTAGACACCTAAAGAAGAAAAAGAGAGCAATTTCAGAAAATGGAGGAGAAAATTAGGGAAATATTTCACTTAACATATTCTATCACTACCTTGTTTTAAAACGTAGCTGTTAAGTTACCTGATATATCACAAAAATGTATTTTAAGGATTGCAATGATACGTAATAATAGTAAACATTGATCAGAGAAACATTTCAACCTATAATTAGTTTTATGTAGAAGTGGATATGCACTGACAATGTAAATAACATCAGCTGCAGGAAAGTTTTGAAGAAAATAAAAATTTCTAAGTTTTTCTTAATATTAGATACATATATGTCCATAGGATACATAAAATCTTAAAACATCAAATATTATAAATTTCAAATAAGAACAGAATGACAAGTTAATCCACACATTTCCTAGTGGAAGAATTACAATAAAAAAATTAATCCCAAATAATATATTATATAACCTTTTTGCAGTATAAAGTATCCTTAAATGGCTATTTTGAAAAACTACATGATACGTTCCACATAATATTTAGGATTTGAATAAGATGGGAGAGTCAATATTCATTTGCCCACAGCAGCACAATACTTGCCTTATTTCCTTTCTTTTTTTGTCTTATTCCTGAAGTGAAATATGGGAAAATAAATTATTCAGAGGAAAAAAATTAAAATATATCTTCATTCACTGGACCTGTACTGTGTATTCTTTGTAAATTACACCACTTTACTAAATCTCTATCTTTTATTTAATAAATGTTTGTTGTCTACATGATGATGAGTAATTCTGTCGATGCTGGAAACAGTGAATTTAGTAGTGGACAAAGTAAACATATTGATACCTTTCATTGGTTTTCCAGACTTGTTAGGTCTTACCCAATGATTAAGTGTGTGTGTGTGTGTGTGTGTGTGTGTGTGTGTGTAGCCTCACTACACAGCTCGGACTTGTAGTGATCCTCCTGTTTTCAGCCTCCCTAGTGCTGGGATTATAGGTGTGCACTACCATGCCTGCTCAGTGTGCCTGGGGGCAGGGCCAGTGTGGCATACAGTGCAGGGATGGAATCCTGGCCCCTGTGCTTGCCTAAGCAAGCACTTAGTCTGCTGAGCTATCTCGATGGCCTTAAATTTTTTTTAACTTTCATTTATTTATTTATTTATTTGGTGCAGGGTCTTGCTATGCAGCTCAGACTCATACTGATCCTCCTGATAACGAAGAAAATATTTTTTTAAATACAGTATGAAATACTATTATTTTTAGAATTCAGAAATCTGCCTCTTATGTGCAATAAATATATTTCAAAAAAAAAAAACAGCAGGACTTGATAGATACATTGGCAGTCTAAGTGCCTGCCTGTCAAGCACAAAGACCACAGTACAATCTCCAGTACCACATGTCCAGCCCTGGAACTCCAGGTGCACTGTTTGGGCCCCAAAAACACGTGTTGTGGTGCATGCCTCTAATTCTAGCACTGGGGAAGCTGAGACAGGAGGATCACTACAAGTGATAGCGAGACCCTGTACCAAATAATTAAAAAAATAATCTATGCTTCCTGGTGAAAACAAATTAAAGCCTCTTTCATCTTCCCCTAAATCATGCTGTCTTCTCACTTTTCATGACTCACTCCTCATCCTAGCTTTGCTCTGTGGAAACACACGTGGGAAGAAAGGAAGAGATTTGTAATGGGCACTTAGAAGCACAGTAGCTGATGTGTACACAGGGGTTTGAAGGCAAAAGCAATTTTAACCTTTGATTACTCTCTGTAGTTTCTAAACTTTTCCATTTCTGTGAACTCTTTAAAGAGGCTTCATGCTAAAACCGAGTATTTCCAGAGGGACCCAGACCTGATACAGTTGCATCTGTTATCAAATTCTAGAGTGTGTCTTCTCTTAGCATTGCACAACTATATAAACCTTGACAATTGCCCAGCACACTGTTACCTTTATGTTTTATGCAACTTGGCCTTTATTATTGCTTGGGTTCAATATCTATTGTGTTCATCAATTATGAATCATATTGTGATATTTTAAAATAGCATTACAGGATTGAAAAAATTGACAGAATTTATGAGAGGAGATGTGCACAAAAGGAATTTGAACTGCTGGACTCAAAACCAAGAGCAGGAAAGGAAACGAAGAAAGCGCGGAGCTGACCTCTGGAGCAACCTCGGTGGCTGGAACACTGTGGTGGGAACTAGGAAAAGGAAGAGTTTAGGGGCATGTCAACAGGAACCTGCTTGAAATTATTAATCTCATTTATAGAAAGGGTTGTAGAGATACATGTGATCCGATGTGAATGCTACTGAATGGTAAGAGTATGTGACAGATGTCGTCTATCTGCTTAAATATTTTCCTAGTTTTTAATTGTACTAACTGACCTTTACTACATTTGTGTTTGGAAAGGCTTCACACCATTCCTACAAATGTGAATGTTGAAACCCTATGCAATCTTCTGGTTCTATTCCAAAGGACCTGTACTTATTAAAAGTTTCTTTGATTTCTCCAGAAAAGAATTACTCATCTCATTAACTTTCATGTCATTTTACCTATACATTTCTTGTGAAGCTTATCAGTCTATTTTAAGATATTCATATAATTTACCAGACCGAAAAGACCTATAAGTGACACATATGTATTCTTTCCCTTGTCACAAACATATTGATAAAACAAGTGAGGCCTAAGCAAAAATAATTGGTTCCCTGCACTTAGGTAGATGTAGAAGGAAGGAAATATAATAACCATCTCTCTGGAATGGTGGCCTATCTCTATTCTGACCTACTTCTTCAAATGTTATTTTGACAGAATATTCACTAATGTTTGAAACTAGACCTACCTCCTATGGGCTATTTCTATGCAAGCACTCCAAAGTGGAAGTTGAATCCAAGAGTCAAATTCATGATATTATTTATTGTCAGCCAGTGGGGAGAATGGGTGCATAAACAACAGATGCCAATTTACATCTGCTTAAAGTAGACTGCCGAGTTTCTTTTTTTTAATAACCAGAATTACCCTATCTATGCAATGCCTGATTATGTATGTTTTCCTTTAACTGCCTCCAAAACTTATTAAATACCATTTTTACAGAAAAATAACAAATTATATGTTATGGTCTGATTGCATACTATTAGTATTTCTGAATAGAAGAAAAAATTAGAATCAAAGTACTTTACAAATATATCAATTACTTTAGTCATAAAGAACATTCTGTAGAATAAAAGCAGATGTGAATATGACTGAGATTTAAAATATTTGAAATGTAAAGAAGATAATACACCTGGATAGAGTTATGTAAATTGCATGGGTAAAATTGTCCCCTAGGGACACTTTTGCATGTTCTCTAAATCCATTTTTTAAAAGAAAAATTATCATATTCTCTTGATATTTCATTACAACGATGCATAGCATTTTTTCAAATGTATTAATAAAACAAACATTTAAAGAATTAGCATATGCAGCTCTTTATGATTATAAATTATCTGCTTAATTTTGTAATCAAATATTTTTATTGCTTCAATCATTCGACAGTGTTCTCAAAGGAATCACATGACCATAATGGGTCTCATTTTCAGGCGTGTGTTTTTCCAGTAGATTTAAGTATCCATTTCTTAGACATGAGTACTTATTCTTAAGACTAGTAGGTCATAGTACAAATAGCAGGGATTAGGGTCAAAAGACTTGGGTTCAGTTCTTAAAACGTATTTATCAAGGGGACTTGGATGCATTCTGATGGTTTTGAGGTTTCCCGTTTGGCAGATTGGAAAATACATCCATTGCCCTGTTTTGAAAATCAGATAATGTATACAAACAACCCCAAAGTATTATTTACAAGCAGTTATTACCGTTGCCCAGGAAATAAATTTAGATAAATGGTCTGCTACAAGTGATCTGTTTGGATACTCCAGACAAATACACACATAATTAATGTGCGGGTCAAAATGTCATTCCTTTCTTTGCTTAACAATTACAGTACATTATGGACCTAAACAATTCAGCCATGTAAGCAGTTGGAAAGCTTACTTTAAACTTTTTAACACTTTTTTTGTAGTTCACTAGTAACAGTCCTACCCTCCCTACATCCCAAGCGTAGACATGATTGATTTTTTTTTTAAACCGTAAACTTTAGCTTGTCAGTGTTTACATAGGCATCAAGCTTTAAACTGCGTCTTAAGACTCCTCGCTACTGCAACATAATTAGCACGAAGCAGCGGCGCAGCACCGAGGCTCGGCGGGGCTCCTGGGGCTGCATTGTTCCAGATCGCGTAGGTGGCTGGCTCCTCGTTGCACCAAGTTGCACGTTCAGGGTTAGCTCTGCATGCAGGGTCTGGCTCTGCGCCACACAGCTCTGCCACTGCACCCACTTAAGCAGAAACAGGGTTGAAGGAATCCAGCGGAGAGGAGCAGCGCGGGGTGGGTGCGGGGGCGCGCCCGTGTGTGTGTGTGTGTGTGTGTGTGTGTGTGCGCGCGGCACCCGGCCGGGCGCCGACCTGCGGCGCTCACTCCCCGCACAAGTTCCCGAGGCCTCCCGTCGGGCCGCGGCTGTGGGCCCCGGCCGGACCGCGGGACGGGGTGGCGCCGCGGCCCGGAGGAGGCAGCGCCCCGGCCCGGAGCTCCGCCGGCGCCGAGGGGTCTCGCGAGGGCTCAGGGCGTGGCCGGAGGAGGGGGCGCGCGGCGAGTGTGCGCGGGGTGCGCGCGCCGGGCGAGTGCGGCCGCGTCGCCATTCCCCGTGACGTCAGAGTGCATTGTTGCGCGGGCCCGGCGAGCCTCCCGGAGCTGTCACCGCGGCGGCCGCGGCGGCGGCGCAGCACGAGCCCCGCACGAGCGAGCCGCCCGCCCCGCCCCGCCCCGCGCGCCGCCGCCGCCGCCGCCGCCGCCCCGCGCGCCCCGCCCGCCCCGCGCCGCCTCCTCCCGCCCGCCCGCGCGCCTCCCCCCGCGGAGCGAGTGCGGGTCACCGGGTCACTGGGTCATTGTCTCCGCGCCCGCACCCGCGCGCCCCGTGGAATCCCCCACGTCATCACCAGCACCATCAATGAGATGCAAACATGAAAGACAAGAGGAAGAAGAAGGACCGCACCTGGGCCGAGGCTGCCCGCCTGGTACGTGCCGCCCCCCGCCGCCCGCCGCGCCGAGACGGCCGCTTCCACGAGCCGCCGCCGCCCGCCGGCCCCGCTCTTTGTTATTCCGCGGGAGTGGGCTCGCCCGGGGCCCCCGAGGCTGCGTGCGCGCGCGGAGGGCGCCGCGATCGTCTCGGGGAGTCCGGCGCGCCCCGCACCGCCCGGGACACTTCTCCCGGGACTTCGCGCCGGGCCGCGGCGCCGTCTCCACCCGCGAACCTCCGCGCGCCCGGCGCCGCTCCGGAGACCTTTGTGTGGCAATTACTACTCCCTGCGGCCCCTCCACCCCCCGGAATTTCAGCCGTAACTCTGTGCACGGGCGGGTGTGTGTTCGGCGTTTGTGAGTTCAAACATTTCACACGTGCATGTGCGGCGTGTGTCCGACACGGACTTGTGGGGCGTGTGCATGCGGGGCGAGACCGTTGCGGGTCTGTGCGACGTGTCGTGT
Organism: Ctenomys sociabilis; assembly: GCA_004027165.1. NCBI lineage: Eukaryota > Metazoa > Chordata > Mammalia > Rodentia > Ctenomyidae > Ctenomys > Ctenomys sociabilis. The sequence goes on along the minus strand of PVKA01007155.1, from coordinate 51,194 downwards.
GCGTTGTGTATGCACACTGATACGTGCATGTTTTGTGTGGATCCAGTTCGCTGTGTTTGTAGGTATTGTGCTCTGCTCGATGTTTGTGTGTACATTCTGTGCACGTGTGTGCAATTCCTGTGTGTATGTGTGTGTCGTGTGTGTTTGGTGAAGTTGGGTCAGTGTCATTTGTCGTGGGAGGGTTAGAGAGTGTGGCTAGGTGTGTTTTTACTCCTGGCTTTCTGGGGCGGTGTGACGGGGCTGCTTTCTCTTAACCTTTCGGAGCGTACGTTTTAATCATCGAAAGAATGTCTCTATAGAAATGCCTGCTGGCAGAGGGGCGTCGGCGTCTTTGGCTTGATGCATGTATATATGTAGCTTTTTCTTTTTCTCTTTCTCCTTTTTTTTTCGTCCTCATCTTCTTTTAAAGGACAGCTGTAAACGGGTTTTTTTTTTTTTTTAAAGGATATTTCTGTACAACGTGTCTCACGGGAATGCGAAGCATTACATTTGAAGCTGAGGCTTTCAGGCTTTCGGCTGCATAAATTAAATATTTATTCACCAACTTACTATGTATTATAAATTGGCCAAAAGAATTTAGGCTGCATGCAGCGGGGATGGGGGGGGGGAATCCAAGGCGTGTTATTGGGTTGACTTTGTAAAGATTGTTTTACTGTAACTGTAGTGATTTTTAAAAGCTTTTGAATAACGACGTTGTGCTCAAGGAGAACATTTGTCAAAAGTAATTATCTAAGTTTCCTTGAAGGGCCTTGCTCGTATGGCTTTGGATTCTAGCAAAGGGTTTTAGATAATTGACCCTATTGCCCTGTAAAGAAGTGACAAAAGTCTGTTTTAATTGCAGTCTAGTTATGGGTAGCAGGAGTGGCCGGGCCCTTTTACTTCTTCGTCTCTTCATTTGGCAGTGGTGTGCGTTATCATTTTGCCCCTTATCTGTGATTGAGGTAATCACTAAATCACTCTCTATGAGTGAGTGGGCTGGTGATAGTCATTCGCTAATGAACTGAGTCTGCGGAGAAAACTTAGTTGTGGGGACCCCGGGAGAAGTCAGCAGTAAGTGTTAAGTAGATGCCGGATTGATGCTATCGCTGAGATTCTTTGCCAGGGCAGAGTGCATTACTTATTGTTTGCTGGGCCATTAATTCAGAATTGTGTGGGGGTGTACGGAGCATCTTAAGATGCATTATTCAGGTTCCTTGGAGTGGCAATCAAGTACTATTATCGAGCTTCAGTGTGTGTGCTTTAAACAAGTGAACAAGGAGTTGATTTATAAATATTTTAAAATACTGATTCATGAATTAGCCATATCTGCCTGTGGAGGATTATTTAATAGATAACACTATTCTGATGGAATTTAAAGTTAGCTGTTTGTATTCAATCAGTATGTGTCACTCTTCTCAAAGTTACAGAGCGTTGATTGAATTGTGATGTAATTGTATTGATATAACTTGCAATGGATGTATAAGTCTGAGGTTATTTTTGTGGAAAGTTGAATTAATTTTCTTTCAAAGTTCATTAATGGGAAAAGACACACTAGGAGTCATCAACACAAAAGAATTAATGATAGACCAGATGTCTCTATTTTAACCAGACATATTGAAGTAGTAGTTATGGTAATTTTTCAATTTGGTTCAAGTTATTTTTCCCCCAGTAGTTGTACAGTGCATGGTCTAAAATGTGACAGTTGAAATAAAATACTGAATAAGGAAGCAAGTAATTGTATTGGAAATATCATTTCGAGAACCGTGATTTGTGAAAGTGAGTTATGGCATTTCTTGTCCTGTGCATGAGGAGAAATTAATCCACTTGGGTAGTAGTAATACTTTTTATGTTCTCTTTACAGTGACATGGGTATATGACTTGAACTTTCTCCCAAACTTGCATAATAAATATCTTACTTATAATTGATGGCATTAATTTATATTCAACAAACAAAGAAATTTTTAGTTTCTGTGCATACTATCATTCTGTATTTTATATTTCTGATGATATTACTGTCATTTAGGACTTTTGCCTTTTCTCCAACAAATCTAAACTCAGGTATCTGATTTTAAAAGTAAAAATTGAGGATGAATGAAAATGTTCAAGTTAGTGTGCATCTTATACTGTGTCAGTTACAGAGTACTCAAATGACCAGAAATCTCCAATTCCTACCGAGTATATGTGTGATTTTCTTCAAACAAGAGAGGACACTAGGGGAAAGAAATGCAAAATAGATATTTTGACCAAAAGCTTATGTTTAATTGTAGTTTTGCCTGCATTTTAAAAAAAAAAAACATATGGAAGAAAACTAATTCTTTCTACAGTAGGGATTTGCAATTGACAGCAGAATTTCTGTTTTCTTTGTGAGAAAAGCATGCAGCCTCTAAATGTGTAAACTGAGTGACAGACAACTCCAGGGATTTTCTTTTAGATACAGGGGCAGCTACAAAAGTACCATTTTCCTCAAGAGCATGTAAGGCTTGTGTGTACAAAAGAATGGTGGTGTAATTCGCCTGTATTTTCAGGAATGCAGTGAATATTAGCAGGCTGCCATCTTAAAACAGTGTGGTTAGCCCCCCCTTGCCCCCCCTTTTTTTTCTCTCTGCCCTGCATCAGTTGCAGAATTTCAGCCTTTAGCTTCCGCCCCTCCCCCACGGCCTTCTGCAGTTGTAGTTGTTACTTTGCGCATTGCCATTTAATATGGAGTCTGCTCCCAAATCAGATGCATTTTCATCTGCTTTATCTGCTCTTCTAAGGTTGTAGAGTCTCAGAGGATCCCATAATCAAATGGAAGTATCTTCTGTCTTAATATTTGTAGACCACAATAAGAATAAAAATCAAAACCATAACTCATGTCGAGCTGGGGCTTTGACTTTAATCCTTTTGACTTTTATCTGAAGTCTTTACTCTGTTACTATAAATACAGTTTAAACCATTGTGAAAGGATCTTCATGCTTCTTTGTAAAAAAAAAAATGGGGATTTGACAGGACTTTGTTTTACTGCACTAAGGGGTTTCTTTGTTACTGACTTAACACAGAACAGACTGTTATTTATATATTTATTCTAGGTTAATTCTTTTTTTTGACATGCAAAAATGTTGTTGCTTTGAGGAGTGCTTTTTGATAGTTTCATCACTTTGTTCTCTAGGGAAGGCTGCTTTTAAGATAATGACTTAAGGTATTAATTTGTTCCCTGAGTTTCCTTTTATTGGTTTTGTTCTTCACAATCTTTGTTAAGTCCCAGTGGCACCTGAAAAATACATCTTAACACTTTCAATGGCTCTGTGCTTGGTAACATAGCTGATTTATTTACTCAGAGTTTAGATGTAGATAATGAGCATCAATTTGTTGGATTTTTTTTTTTTTTTTGGTAGTTCAAGGTGACCTTTAGGGGATTTTTTTTTTAAATAACAAATTTATCTCATTGTTGGAAGAAGGCAGGCATTAGCTTTTTATGCTATCACAGGCTTACTGAGGTTTTAAGTAAATTGAAGTTAGATAAATCATTTTGTATTAAAAAGTAAGTAGAGTTTATTAATTAAAGCAAATCTGTGTGAGTCTTGCACAGTGAAGATTCTTTTGCATTATGGATTGCATTCTAAATGAACTGTTGGAGTATCTGTAAAATAATGCTCAACTGGTCAAGTTGTTAAAATAGAAAACAGTTCATTATTGTCGTGTTGGTTGCTGTGCCTTTTGTCTTTGTATTTAAGACCTAAATATATATTTCTCAGGAATGGTAAGCACAGAGGTGAAAGAATGTGTTGGAACTGTTTGGGGCACTTTCTCATTGTGTGGACGTGCCCACGCTTAGGAGATGCGCGTCCTCTAGTAAAGGCAGCTGTGGCTCACGATCTGGGGTCCTCCTAAGGCACACAGGAGCATGATTGTGGAAAAGCTTAATGGCTCACGAGCCTGGTTCATCTGTTTCTGCAAATGGAGTTTTGTTTTCAGTTGCTGAGGTCTCACTTGGCTTGATTCAGCTGTTCACTCCAGTCCACCCTTAGCATCCTCTCGCTGTCTGTATCTCGTCACCTCTTCTTTCACATGCAGAGCTACATTTTCATTTTGCAGTCGGAAAGGCAGAACAGAATCTGGTGATGTCTGTGCCTACTTAGATGGAAAATGAAATCTGGAAAAAAAAATGCTTAAAATTGTAAGCTGTGTAAATTTAGGCCTCGCGTTTAAGTTGTTCATATTTTTTCCTAGTGACATAAAAATAATGTTTAAAAACTGATTGTTCTTTAAATCATTTTCATCTTTGACAATTATTTGGTAGCAGGCAATTCTTTGGCTATAAGAAATGACTCTCTTCTTGGTATACTCTGGTTTTAGAGTGGTAGAGTGATCCCTGTAAACAAAGTTCATCCAGAGGAGCTAAACAGTAAAGGAATTAAAGCCAATGCAGTATTTGAAAAATGTGAAACTTTACTGAGATGTTTTGGAAATGGAAAGTGTCATCTCCAAGCAGCTTACAGGGTCCTATATTTTTGGTGCACATGCTGGGACAGATCTGAAGGTGCACCCTGTGGGAGTAGACAGTTGAGTAGAAGAGCAAGCACCCATGCAGGACTACTGAGCAGGCGCCACCTGTAGGTGACACGTAAGTTGTCAAACAGGTGATGCTTTATGGATCTACAGAAGGGAGAAGCTGTGTGCTGTGTGGATTGGGAAGCTCTTAGCGGGTTAGGTGAAACTGAACTTGGCCTTGAAACAGAAGTAAGTTTAAATGGGTGACAAGAGGTGAACATTCCAGAAGAGAGAACTGCTTTGGCAAAAGTGTAATGTCAGGAAAGAGGTTAGGCTAGACTAGAGATAGCAGAAGGTTAGTGGGATGAAATTGAGAATTAAATTGTGATCAGATTGGAAGGAATTTGAAGGCAGCTGAATAGTAGTCTGGAGCTAGTGGAATAAGTTTGGGTGTATTAGGAAAAATAAAACTACCTCACCTTCCGCACTCACATAAAAGCACAAAATAAAATGCACACCCTCCCTACTATATACAGAGAGAAAGGGTATACCAGTTGTACCTATAACTGAATGCCTTCTTCACTTGACACTAAAGAATGGAAACAAAAGACAGACAACTTTAGTCTGTCTTATCTCCTTTATCAAATGTGACAAAGAAAAAAAACCCCTAAATATTAAAGGTTAGATTTATAGAAGACATATATAGAATGCTCCATTTGTTTCCATGAAAGGGAATCAGTAGGTAGCTGCGATGATCCCAGGAGCTGTTTACAGGGTACCCTAAGGACACCGCCAGCATCAACACCAGCTCCCTAAGGAGTGGGGCAAGGTTTCCATCCCCTCCCTCCCATCCCGCTTCCCCTCTCCTTTCTTTCTTTCCCTTTTTCTCCCTCTCCTTCTCCCCTTCCCTCCTTTCCTCTCTCCCTCCCTTTCTTTTTTTTTATATGACCATTTTAACAGAAATTTAACTTAGCTGTTGCCTGTTAACATGGGAAGGATCTTGTGTCAGACTCGTTTCCAGGCTTCTCGGGCTGCCTGAGTTTCATTTCTCTCCTCTCCACACTCCTTCCCCTCTCTCCCTCCCCCTTCCAGCCTTTCCTTGCCCGCACCAGAATTCCACATGAAGTTATTGCCGCTCTCATTTTGCATTTCCACCTCCCCCCAGAGCATGCGCTGGAAGCTCTGGCTCCTTCCAGATTGGGCCTTGGAGGAGGGGCGTCTGCGAGGAGCTGCTTTCAGCTGTTTGCCAGCACTGAGTGCCTCGATTGTTCTGCCTTTGTCCTTGCACAGTTGGTAGCTGCCGAATTCTAGGCGAGCCTCAAACTTTCCCTGAAGAGCCCTTGGGGAACAAATAGAAACATTATATGATTAACCACATTGTTTTCATTATTAAACAAATCTACATAAAAGGGTGGCAATTAACAGCTTTATCAGCCTGAACTTAGACACCTTCCTCTCTTCTTCCCTCAGTATTTCCACTTGAAGGGCTAACAATTAGCTGTTGCTGGTTTTAATGTCAGGGACTGACAACACTAAATTGGGCATTCGCACCTCTCCTGGTTGATTGACATGTAGCCCTCTGACACACTCTTATGTCAGTTTAAGGTAAATGCATGCCCTGGGGTTAGAGCCAAAGGGCTTGTCAGAACACTGACTTTAACAGCAGAAATATATAACTTAAATGACATCTAAGACCTCAGCTTTGGTGGAACTTTTAGAACCTGAGGAATTCTCTAAGGCCGTGTAACTTTACTTTGTGGATAAGCTTCATAATTTTGAGATTTTTCTAACTATGTATGTGTATAAATTTAATTTATGATGCAGTTATTTACCATGAGTTTATTTTGCATAACTTTGGCATAAATTAGTTTGGGGAAAAATTAATTACGATATTAAAAAAATTCAACATTTAGCAGTTTTTGGCAAGTAGTTCATATTTCTTTAAACAATACTTATGCAGCAGTTGATTTCTGAATGAATCTGAAGAACGATAATAAATCATAGTAATCAGTGTTTTAGAAAAAGGAGTAGGATACCTTTGTCCCAAGATGGATGGGGTAGCTAAGATTTCACTAAGTAAACTATATAAAAGAACAAATTTTAATCATTTCAAGGGTTAGAAATCAAGATTAGATCCTTAGACTTGTTCTTCAGTTTAGACACACGTAGTCATATAGCGAAGCTATTATTTGTTCCTTAGCTGTTTAATGTCAACATTAGATGACTGCATATATAATTCATACACATCACAAAGCTTTTCTTTGAGACAGGGTCTTATTCTGTAGTCCAGGCTGGCCTTGAACTCACTATGTAGTCCAGGCTATCCTCTAACTCCCAGCAGTCCTCCTGCCTCAGCCTCCTGAGTGCTGGAATTACAGGAGTGCACCACCACAGCAGGCCAAAATTTTTCTGACACACAGAGAGAATGTTCGGGCCACTGCAACTCTTTAGGACCCTCCATCCCCACTCTGTATCACTCCTCCAAAACAGATGAACTCTTACTTTAAAAATTTTAGAAAATAGCCATTAAAAAAGTGTTGTAATAGATTGTTAACCTTGTACCTACAACTTATATTAACATCTTTACATAATACTTTTCATTTGTTTCCCTCTTTTAAGTCAATCCTAGTAATTTGATTAAATTTTAAATCAGAATTATTTAAAATTCTTCTTATTCTTTCCCTATCCCTCTTCTCTGCTGTCCATCCCCTTCCTTTGATTGACCCCTTAATGTTGACCTAGGACAGGATTCCATCTCTCTCCCCTTTTATTTTCTTTGCCCCTCAACACCTTACGATCTCTGTTCTCCCATGTTGAGGTTGCTAGTCCTGATATTTCCCTTGAATTTCAGATTTATATTAATTTTCTCCAGGTACTATGGATATTTCAATGGAAATTGAGCTGGTTTTGAATGTTCACTGAACACTTCCCACAAAGGTATCATGCATTGGGTACAGGGAGAGAATGTAACAGGGACTATTTGTAGGGTCTTACCTATACAAACCTAAACAGAGTTCTAGGAGGATAGTTCTGTCTTCTAAATTTAGCTCACCTTCAGTTTCTTTTTCGTTCATTACGTATTAGCTAGTTCCAACTTTCCAAATAATTCTCTCTAATCTCTTTTCCAAATCATAGTGTGCTACAGCTGTATGTATCTTTCTAGAACAGATCTTACTCAGCTTTTCTTCTGCTTAAACATTCTGTGATTAACAGTTAAAGACCAGCAGTAAGAGGAACTCTATACTACTGGCAAAGCTTTTAAAAAGTGATGTTGTAAAGTTATGATTATCAAGTTCTCTATTTAACTTCTTGTGATATAGCTCCCTTTCTTAAATTACTTCCTATAAGAGGTTTCTTAAAATTTGATTTTTTTAATGTGTTTCAAGGCCTTTGGGCATGAATAGTTTATAAGTCTTAATTTTGAAGCATAGACTATGACGATTTTATAAGAGTTGTAATAGTCTGAAGAGATGATTATATCCTTGTTACATTATCCATATCCTCGCTCCTTGCCTGAAATCATTCCTATCTTTATGAATTGAATCAAAATCTAGTTAAGTTTTTTCTTTTTTCTTTTTTTTTTTTTTTTTTTTTTTTGGTGGAACTGGGGATTGAACTCAGGCCCTTGCGCTTGCCAGGCAAGCGCTTATTTTACTAAACCATTTCCCCATCCCCAATATCTTGTACAAAAGTGGCCAAAAACAAGATTTTTGGAAATGTTAGTCACAAAATATATAGATTACGATTCAGAAAGACAACTCTCCATAAAACTCAACACATTTTTCAGTTTAAAAAGTAGAGAAACTTTGCAAAAAAAAAAAAATCAAGATTTCATGCTTTCGCCTTTGAATGATAATTTAGCTAGCTATAAAAGTTTGATTTAACCATTGTTGGTATTTTAGAAATGCCTTTTTGTTATGTTTTTCTATCAATGAATGTCACATTTCTCTATAATTAAACTTCTGTGAGTTTAATTGTAATTCTCTAGGGAATATACTTTTCAATATCTAACAGCTGTTACATGTTCTTGTCAGTCATGAAGTTGTGTAGTTTTAGTATACTTGTATGAACCAGATATAGTGATAAGATTGTATGTTATAAGCAACAAAATGCAACTTTTAGAAACAAAACCAACAAGCAGCATGTTTTAGAGATTATAAAGAAGTTCATACAATCGTCAAATATGATCTGAAGAATCAAGCTTGAAAACTAGTCAGGAATCAATATAGTATGGGCCTGAGAAAACCTAAGGTCGTGCTACAATAGCTGGGCTGTTGCTGTGAGCACCATCTCCTTTGAAGGCTGCCACGGGGCGGGGTGCTTGCATGGTACCGCACTGCTGCCTGCACAGTGCAACCATATCGTAATCTGCTGCTTTTCGTTATGTGTCATGACTCAGAGTCCCAGGCAGAGGCATCTACCTGGCAGGCGTGGCATAACACCTCTGTTCCTCAGCTTCTGGGAAGAGACACGAAGGCATGTCTGCCCCCTCTCCTGCTTGCCCTGCAGTGCAGGCATCTCCTTGCGATTTCCGCAGTGGTAGTAAAGTCCTCAGGATTGAAGCTGACTTCCTGGCCTTGTCCCTCTCTCCTACTCTCAGCAACTCAGCTCCCCTTACATTTCTTAGTGAAAGCTGTCCTGGCTTTGCAGATGTTCTAACTTCTTGTTGTCATTAATTCCTCTTTATATTTCTTTCCTTTTTTCTAATAAATCACAGAATTCTGTCAGCTTTATTTCCTTTTTTTTTTAACTCTTCAGATCTTTATCTTTAAATCCTACATTCATTTCCATTCTGTTTTATTTACCTTAATTCAGGGAACATATGGAGTAGGGAGAGAGGTTAGAGTAATTAGACACCCCAAAGTGGTGGATTTGGGTTTGAGTGCAAACTCTACTCCTTATTGTGTGTTTGATATTGGTTATTTCACATCTCTCAGTTTTAGTTACACTGTTAAAGAAATAATAACAATATCTACTGCAAGTAATGTACTTAAGTGTGTGAAATAATGTATGTAAGTTTCCGGTGTAAGAAGATGTCAGTTACTCCTCTCTGGACGTCTGTATTTGTAAAGATGCTGTAAGCAGTTTGTACCTTGTTTCACTGACTCTGGACTGGTCTCTACTAAGAATCATTCTTAGCATCTGTATCCTTTTATTTAAAAGTAAAAGTGGCTTGTGATAACTCTCTTGAATCCAACTTAGTCTCTGTGGCAAACAAATGACATTTTCTTAAAGGGGCAGAATAATAGAAAAGAACAAGGAATGGTCAGGCAAGTGAGGGGTGACAGCATTAGGGAGTTGTTACAATCCTTAGTCTTGAAGGGTCAAGAAGAATGAGGTAGAGAATGACCCTGTGTGGGTAATATTGCAGAAAAAGGCAGTCCGACGACAACCAGTGCCTCAGGCCATGGAACATAGTCGCCTTTCCTGCAAGGAGAAACCAAGGGCATCAGCATCCGGACTGCCCCGTGCTTCCATTCTCTGAGCACCAGTGGGTGCCCCGCCTAGGGTGAAGTATCCTGAAGCCAGAGTGCAGAACTCTGTCGAGAAGATCTGGAGGCTAATCAGATGGGAACCACACGGAGAAGGGCGATGCCGAGTCTGGGTGCTCATGGCGACAGCCTGACATACTTCTTAATGCATCTTTTAATAGCTTTCTATTATCCCAGGAGGACATTTCCCACGTTTCAAAACTGTCATAACTGCCCTCTGCATATGTCTCGGATCTCATCGTTTGTTCTCCCGCTACGGGCTTTCCAGACTCCAGACGTGGTCAGGCGCTCTTGGATCTGGGAATGTATCATGCTCCCACTAGTTTGCCTTGACTTCGTGCATGTTCCTGTTCTCTGTAAAATGTTCTCTCGCCACTCTCTCTCTTCTTTTATCTGGTAAATATTTTTAGTCTTTCTTCAGATTACAGGTTCTTTTGAGAATCTGTTATGGGCTCCCAAAGCACTTTGTTGTTATCACAACATATTATAATTTTCTGTTTCCTGTCTTGTTTTTACTTTTTCTGGAGTGATGCTGCGCTGCCTCAGTTAGTTTTGATATAGCTAAGTGCGTAAGCCCAAGAAGACTTTTCAGAGATGGTAGAGCCGTCTTTAAAAGTTCTTGATGAAGGTTTTCCACATAAATGGAGAAGGGTTTCTCCATGCAACTTACATCTTCTTCATTTATTTCTAATTGTCAATGCTGCAGTGCAGTTTTAAGAGATAACATTTTTCTAAGAACAAGCCAAATAATTTATGAATTTTGAAATTATGTCTGCTTTCAGACCATATATTTCATGGGGATAATAATTTTGATGGTCATCATAATTAATAGCCCTGGAAATCCTTTCTATCATTAGCATGTGAGGTTCTATGTAAACCCAATAAGTTCTGGGTCTTGCCCTTGAGTCATTAACTTAAACAGAAGAAAATAATTCTGGGTACCCAAAGGAGATTCCTCTCTTTAAATTTAAAAATGTGTGGTATAGTAGAAATCTCATCATTTAAAAGTAATCTTTTTATGTGTTTGATTTTTATAAGGCACAATGATGTGTAAAAGCTTGCTATGACTTTCAAATCAAAAGCATTATCTATGTATTGGTTGCAAGACAGATTGGAAATATTTGCAAGTAAGTAATGCTTTCTGTACATGTAAGCAAAATATTCATAAATGTGTTGTAGTTTCTCTTTGAGCATATGGAAATGTAACACAGTGGTGAAATATTATTAGTCTGTGAGTTATCATAAAGTGTCATTCCCAAAGTACGATGCTGTAGCTTGAAATTGGACTGTCCCTCAACATCCAAGAGCTGAATGCTTGGCTCCTCCTTGGTGGTGCTAGAGGAAATGTTGGGCCTTGAAGAGGAGGGGCTTAGAGAGAGGCCTCAGGCTGCTGGAAGTGAGCCTGTGAAGAGGCCATGGGTCTTGGGCCCCTTTCCCTTTCCTTTCCTTTCCTTTCCTTTCCTTTCCTTTCCTTTCCTTTCCTTTCCTTTCCTTTCCTTTCCTTTCCTTTCCTTTCCTTTCCTTTCCTTTCCTTTCCTTTCCTTTCCTTTCCTTTCCTTTCCTTCATGACCGTGAGGTTCATGAGTTTCTCCCTGATATGCTCATGGGCCTTGGCACAGGTCCAGTGGGGCCACAGCCTTATAGAAGGAAACATGTAAAACTGTGAGTGAAAGTAAATTTTTTCTTTTTCTTTTTCTTTTTTTTTTTTTTTT
>PVKA01007155.1:0-39441 GCA_004027165.1 Ctenomys sociabilis | reverse complement strand
TTAATCTGCTGAGCTATTTAGCCCATCCTGTAATTTTTTTCTTATATGTTGATTATCTTGGGTAGTTGTTAGAGTAACAGAGAACTAAAGCAAATAGTAATGCAATAGAGATGCCTAATAAAAACAAATTCTTTGAAAATACTCCTGACACTGAACCAAACTTGTTATGATCAACCAGGTGAGCTAATTTAGGGCATGCTTTGTGGTATCATCAATTTTTTCATTAATAACATTTTATTTAAAATTTATTATCAATGAGGTGTTTTACATTTCAGAGCAAGTCTTGTGTTCTATATCTCAGGTCTTGGCAGCTGCATTGGAAGCAGCCACCTGCCTCTGTGTCAAGGGACTGTACCATTAGAGCATATTTCCTCATAGGACCACACGATGAAAACCTGGTTTGAGTATCATCAGTATTTCACACGGAAAAATTTAAAGATTATAGATAGTCTTTGTTGAATTTTTCTGAATTGCAAATGTCATAAATTTAACTCAAATAAGCTTAAAGAGAAAGGCTCACAGAGCTGAGAAGCCCAAGGATAGAGTTCAGTTTTATCGGGATACAGAGATGAGAGAATGTCAACAAGTGCTTGTCTTTTTCTCTGTCTTTTGGCTTGGTTTTCATTCAGCTTTGTATTGCAGGAAGGGTTCTACCTAAATCTGAGAACACAAGGTAGACATGGAACTACAGACTCCAAGCTTAGCTTCACCAGCAAAAAGAAAATCAATCTCAATCAATCTTTTTCTCTCTGTGTCTTCTTTTCTTCCTCTCAGTTTGTCAGTCTTTAAATGCCAACCCTGGGAAAGGCTTCCCTTTGTCCTTGGCTGGCTGATGTACCTATTCCTACATCAACAGCGCTGGCCAATATCAGCTAATGTGATGGATTGCCACAGAAGGATCTCATGGAACAGAAGAAAACTACATAAAAGCAACAATAAAGGCAGGTAGAAGGTGTGCTTGGAAAACAAATTATAAATGTCAGTGCCTTTGCTGCACACAAGGTGACTTACATTGCTTAGGTAGAAGTGGGCGACAAATGATTAAAACTTATGTCTGTCTGACTTCAGTGCTCTGAACTTTTCAGTGTTCTCAGATAGGGACTTAAGTGCTAAGTGCCCATTATTTCTGGTGTTATTTTGTGATATTTATTTCACACAAAAAGTATATTAAAGCCAAGCCACCTGTAACAAATATCCTAAATGTTTCTTTTGTTTGTTTTCCCTGAAACCTACTTTCTTGATTTAGAAGTTGGAAGTTTCCATAGATAGTTTCTGATCTAGTTTCTTCCACAGTCTAGTTTCCTTAAAGTTATATATGACTGGTCTATATATTATTTTACAGCATTAAAGGTCCTTTGTATAATATTTATAACACAGTGAGGTTGTGGTCTATTTAAGTTTTAACATGCTAAAGTAGATATGTTTATATGAAGCTCCCAGAAACTTTTTGGGATTCAAGTAAATATGTTTGTTCTGATGAAATGCCAGATTTCTTCCAAGTTGATCATTACCCCTAAAGATTAATGTAGCCAAAGTGGACAAACTTGTCCTCTCTCTGGAGTGAATCCTTTCTCCTTGCTCTGGGTGTTGAGATAACCAGCTAGCGAGTATTTATTTCATGTGCAGGTCTATAGACTCACAGCACTAATGCTGTGATCTTATATAGCATTTTCCTTCCAATGGAGCCCAAATAATTGAAATGTGATGCTTCTGAACATTTCTGACTCCTCTTCTTTCCCTTTTAAAGTTTTTTTACTCAGGTTTATAGAAATTTACCTGTATCTTTTTGGCTCAGAAGGAGGTGGATATTCTGAGAATCAATATTTATTCATGATCAGTTCTAGGAAGGGTTGTCCACTGTGTATAAAGAGAAAAATACATTTAGTTCAGATTCATTAAGATATTTAACAGAAAGTGAGAAAAACATTTGATTCAATGTAACAATGTTATCTCCTTATTTTTAAAACTTCTTTCAATTTTTATGTGTCTGTCTTGTCCCTCTTTGCTAGTGTTATCTTTGCCAACCATGTTTCAGAATCTAAATAGGGACAGATGGACTGTCAGCAGGAAAAACAAAAATTAATGCATAAATACAGTTATTATTTTTCCTTTTTAATCTTTGAATGACTCTACTCTTTTGTTTTCAGAATTCACTATTTACTGAATTGCATTTCATAGTAAGAAGTGAATTTATGAGAGTTAAATATATTTTTATTCATTAAAAGCTTTAATAGAGAATAAAACCCTTTCCTTTTGATAGCTCCATCCCCTCAATCTTTTCAGGAAATGTTCCCTCTTATCCTCTCAATGCTGAGGACTAGTGGTTAGCAGTGTGGGTTCAGAGAACAACTCTGTGCATATGACAGGTATCGTCCTAGAAAAATGAAGGATGGAGAATCCAGTCGAAGCACGGTGATAGAACAGTGTTTTGCTATGAGTTTTCCATGTGTGTTTGTGTATGAATCTTATGTTGATGAATAGCATGTTCAAAGGGAAAAATACATCTTTAAATGTATTTCTCTTTTTAATACATGGATGATATTGGTATACAGGTATTTTCATTTTTTTCCTCCTTAGGGGCCTGTAGGGGGATTGCTCTTCTTTTTTCTCTTGATGTTAGATGTGACTGAGTTGTTCTGTTAACTGTTCTTTTTAAAACTTCACAATCAATATTTGACTCAGCTGTTTTCTTTGCTGGCTGCATTTTTCACTGAAGCTAGTGGCAAGATGGAATTTTAGTTAGCTTGAGTTTTGGTTAGACATCTAGATGTGAGAACTAAGCATTTTAGTCCACCAAAACTTGGGGGTTGGTGATCACTGTGGCAAATGCCTGCTCATTCTAATGAATACAGTCCTGATAGCAAGCCTGCTGCTTTTATTCCAGGCACCTTTTACCATTGTTTAGGAAACAGTAAATACATAACTCTGTGCATGAGGTAAACTACGTTAAGACCCTTTTTCTTTTTTCTTTATTATATTGATTTACAAAATCTTCCTCTGCATTATTTGTGCTTTTTTTATTTTGAATCAGTAAATAACAGAAAATTGTTATTACTGTGAAAATTCTTCTGTATTCTATCTTAGATAATTCTGTGTTTTTGCCTTATAATTGTTTTTCCTCTCATCTATCTACTGAGGGAAGTTTGCTAACCAGACAGGGTAGAACAACTGCGGTGAGCAGGACTGAATAGCAAGGAAGTTCAAGAGGTAGAAATAGGGCACCTGGATTTCAAATACATTAATATTTCCCAGTTGAAACAAGTTGTGTGTCATTGAAAGGGTCTGGCCAGGGTGCCACACAGAGACCCCATGACATCCTAACAGTACTTCCTTGCCCCACCCAACAGCCTCTGGCCTAAGGGAGTAGCAGTAAGAAGCACCTTGTGAGGTGTTACTTCCCATTCTTCTGTCTCAGAGATGCCACCTGCGTCTCCGTCCAGTGAGTGCTTAATCGCCCAACGCTGTTTCTCTTCATCCTCTTCTTTCTGTACAGACCCCTCACTGATTCACAGCCCTTTTTATGGGAACGGGGAACAGTCTGGAGAAAACTGGCCTCAAGAGCCTGTAGACTTCTGTAGCACATGGAATGTGCTGACCGCATGCACCCTAAGCCAGATGAACAATGTTACCTACCCCTTCAGCTCTCTGGGTCATTGTGCACCGTGCAGTACACCCCAAGACCCAAACTAGGAAGCTTCCTGGGATTTCCCACCTATTCTTACCTCAAGTGGGGATGAAATTGTAAATGTACAATCTCTGACATGTTACATGGTGCATTTTCTAAAATCTCTGGCATAGTTTATCTGCAGAGGACATTGATTTTCACAGTAATTTTCTTATCTACAAAATTTAGTCCTTTACACAAGGGTATAGCTACTTAATTATAATAATTAACAGTTAGCTTACCTCTGAATTGCTAGGGTCACCAAACAGATTTGTACCTTCTCATTTTTAATTTCCCATAACATGCATCAGATATGTATCTTTATATACTCTCAGTACCAGAGTACATACAGAAAATCCAGATGTTTGTCATTTTCTGTGTTCTCTATACCACAGGACATGCATAGCTCTCTTAAAACTGAGTGCAAGGGTATTTTACAACACTCTGACATTTTTCTGCATAAAGCTTACACTGAAAGGAGTGATTCATTCTAAGCCTAATGTCTACTGTCTGTACTTGGATATAAGAGAATAACATCTGGTCTAATTTATCTTCAAGTGTAATTTAATAATGCTGAATAGTAACCTCTGGGATCAATCTAAGTAAGACTTTATGTGAGTGCTAATTTAGAGTTGGCTAATAGGTACTTCTTTCATTTTATTCCTACTTTCAAAGGGATAGATATTTTGATCAGATCAAAGTGAACCATTTTTCTTTATTCCAACATCAAAATATGTTATAGAATACTAGGATCCCAGGCCAGAAGGAGGCAGAACTCAAGTGGTAAAGTCAGACCTGAGGCAGGCCAGGAAGCAGTAAGGGCTCTGACTTCATAAAGAATCTTTTGTTGGCAAAGGTAAATTTTAGTATTTCATTGCTTCCTTCAAGAACCTCAGCCTGTATTTTATATCAGTGAGTACTGACTGATGGAAGCCAGTTCTGCTTGTGCATGCCCTAATGAACGTAGCCTTCATGCTTTCTGCATGTGGCTTTCAAGGAAGAACAGGAAAGACTAGGAAGGCTGGAAATCTTGCCTGCTGTTGAAATCATACATCAAGTGACATGTAAAGATAACTTCTCCAAGCATTCACTCAGCTTAATTCCTGATGTAGATATTTTCATGTATTGTAATTCTGTAAGTGCAGCAAATCTGGGTAGGAAGACGTTGAGTAGAATTTTAGTACAAACCACTAGGGTAGAATTTTATGCATGACTTCAGTTAGAAGTGAGGACACAGTATCTACAGAAAGGCCTGTAAGTCATATTTATAAAATTGTAGGACACCTGCTTCATATTTTTCAAATGTTAGTCCTTTCTCTGAAGCTTGTGAATTAAGAATTTCTTCAGCTATTACTCATCACATCTAAGTTCTAGGTAAAGATCTTTTACAATTAGGATTATTTATTGCTTTGCCTATGAAATCCTAGGATAAAATTATTAATGTATCTCTTTACATACATCAAAGTGTGTTTAACAAAGAGGTACAGTCTGCCTTCTCCACACTTTAGTATGCTTAAAATTTGAGTGGGCCAGGAGGAGGAGGGTTTAGCAAATTAATCAGAAAAATTGACAGTAAATTGAGGAACACTTATGAGTATACTGCTACTGCTACTGTTACTATTGGGCATCAAACTCAGGCATGTTATAAATCTCCTCGGAGAGGAATCAACCATGGGCTTAATAATTAAGGTAATAGATGTTGTGATCTTAAACATGTGGATATCTACCCAATTAAATGAAACTAATTTATCGTAAGACTCATACAAGGCAATACAGGAGACTGGTGGGCATAATAGAACTTGTGGGAAGAAGCAGCAAGCATGCCTAGGATGAGCTTACCTTTGTAGCTTTCTGCACACCAGCCTTAATTTCTGAGGTTGGCTTCTTTCACATGGCTCTGCCCGTAGCTTTTAGCAAATCTCAGGGTCCCATCTCATAGTGCCATTATCAGCAAGTAATGAAGCTTGTTTTTGTTGAGTTTTAGGATTATGTGTCCTGCAGAAAATAAGTGATTAACCCTCCTATGTACTCAACCCCAGATTTCCCTTTCTCCCATTGTTAGGAGTCTGCTCTCAACCTTCTGGTATTTGCGGCAACATGACAGCATCCACCCAAACTAACAAACAAAAGGGTACGCTTCGGAAGGGCCTGTAGCTGATCACACAGACCGTTAATTTGAGTGCATCAGTACAGAATTATTTGTCAGTGATTCATCTTGTAATAATTTATTAGCCAAGTTTATATTAATGACTACCATACACGGGGTACTGGAATTACAGCAGCCAACACACCGTCAGAAATACCACACTAATCACACTCACAGAATCTGAACTGCAATATAAAATGGCTGGAAGGAGGTGGGCAGTGGTCTTTTCTATGTAGACTAGATAGGTGTTTTAATCTAATGTGGCCTCCTCTCTTTTTTATTTTAGATTAATTTCTAAGCACATTATATTCTTGCCACTCTTCCCTTCCTCATTGGAGTAAACTAGAGAATAAGAATTTCCAGAGGTGGCAAAGCCATATTTCATTGTGGTGCATGTGTAAGCTTGGTAAATATTTGTGAAATCAGTGAATTCCTGAGGAGGTAATGCTTTGTCCAGTGACAAAAGGGTTACTACTATTAACTGTGACAAAACAAGCATCATTGTCTTTGTCATTCTTCAACATTTAAGTGGGCCAAATCAAATAATTCCATATAACAAAGTCATTTGGTACAATTATTGAGAGATATATTTTATAACTAATTCCTGTTGGCAGATACATCTGGATGCCGTGTCATTTCAGAGTAGTTTGTGGGAATGACATTAAAGAGATTTCCTGACTTAGATTGAATGATGGTTCATGTCCATTTTAGAAAGTATTCAATCTGCCTATATTTCATTTGCTGCACTGTGCTTTACAGTATGTTATATAGCTGCTTTTATTCGCGTTTGAGTACTCACTTTTGGTTCTTATTGGAGCCAATTTTTAAATTAATTAACTATTATATAATTTATGGAATACTTATATGATTAGTATAATTCATATAACATGCAGAGATTTTGAAAGTATATAATTTAAAGATTATGAAAGTCATTGGTATTTTTTAAAATCAAAAGCATAATAGAGTATGGAAGGTTTTCCTTTAGCTTTCACTTTCCAAGGTAGCAGTTGTTAACTTTGAACAATTTTAAAGTATGTGACTGTGGAGGGCGGCTTGTGGGTGGGCGTGGGAATGCTGCAGGCAGAGTGTGGACTTGCCCTGGGAATGATTGTTAACTTGCTTGATTTTACTCACCACCTTCTCTGGCCATCTTTCCATGTCAGTATATATTTTCTTATTAGTCTTTTTCTTGCAATGAATATGCGTTATTTTATAGTATCTATGTACCTTCTTCTACTGAATTGTCTTCACGGATTGTATGTTTTTTGTAATTTCATATACTGCTTCATTGCACACACAGAATGGGCTGTGGATTTATTTCTATAAGAAAAGCATTGCAATATGAATTAGATTTAATAAATGATACTGCCTACCTTTTACATTTTAAAACAAGTATTGGTAAATTGCCCTCCAAGCAAATCTGTACCATTTGATTCAATCTAGTGTATTATGACAATGAAACACATAGTCTAGGAGGGCCTGTCTTGGAATTCCAGCTCTGTTGGAGTAGACTGGTATAAATCAATTAATATATTAGTTCCTGTTTTTTGTCTACCCCAAAAAAGTAATAAAAAGCTACCTAATGAGTTGATTACAGAATCAGATGTGTTAATACAAGTTGAGTTCTTAGAAAAAAATGCCTAGCCTATTTCTATTAAAAAGTGCTTTTTAGCTTTATGTAATTCTTAGTTGCTGTTATTAACACTACCACCTTGTAAGGACTTTCAAGATCTCTAGTGATAGCTACTTCATAATATAATACTACAGAGGATGCTGGTTTTGGCCATATGTATTTCTGTTCATTTTCATTTGAATAGGAGTTTAGTATGACACGAGGGCAAAATATACATTAAGGATTTTTTCATACTGGCTTCTGAAAAAAATTAATTTTTAGTTATGTACCTATCCATACTTTCTAATGACATATAAATAAACTCTAACCTGTCAAAATATACAATTTTTATTTAATCTTGTTGACTTTTTGGGAAGGTTTTTCTATTTGGATATTTCATCCAAAATTCTCCACTTTATTTTTGTATTACATTTGGATTTTTATTTCTTCTTTGTTTTGCAGTACTGGGGATTGAACTCAGGACATTGCATTTTCCATGCAGGTGCTTATGCCACTGAGCTGTCTCCCTGGTCCACATTTGGATTTTTCTAGGAGGATTCACAACAAAACATATATATTCTATATTTGATTTCGGAAAACCCTCATTGAGAATACTGTTCCCACCAAGGACTTTGTGAATGCAAACTAAAACCAGAAATTCCATTCAAACAACCACCCTCTTCCAGGTAGCTTCCCCAAAGAGTAAAAGATGTCACTATATTACAGCTGATACATCTATTTCTATGTTTATGTTAGCGCAACCCACAGTAACTAAATTTTGGAGGCAGCCTGTATATCCATCAACAGACGAATGGGCAAAGAAAATGATATTCATACAGTGGAGCAGTACTCTGCCATAAATGAGGATAAACTCAAGTCATTTTTAGGAAAATGAGTTTTTAAAAAAATTGTATGCATTTGGTACAGGATGTCACTGTGCAGCTTGGACTCCTAGTGATCCTCCTGATTTGGCCTCGCCAGTTCTGGGATTACAGGCATATGCCAAGCCTGGTCTTGGTGGCCAGCTTGGCACACCTGAGGCGGGGCAGGCATGGTATGTAGTATTGGGGATCGAGCCCAGGTCTTTGAGCTTGCCCAGGCAGGCACTTAGATCACTGAGTTATCTCTGCGGCCCCAGTCCATGTATTTTGATAACATAATCATCAGTGAAATAAATCAGTTACACAAACTTAAATGTTACATTGTTTTTCTTATATGAAAAAATAAAAATATAAATAAAAAGCAAATCAAAAGGTGGAGGCTGGCTATATGAGCACATGCTTATAATCCTAGTACTTGGGAGGCTGAGGCAGGAGGATCACTGAGTTTGAGATCAGCCTGCACTATATAGTGAGTTCAAGATAGATCACAGGAATTGGGAAGCTGCATTTTCACAAAAGTGAAATGGGCCAAGAGATGGAAGAGAACGAAGAAAGAATGAAGGTGTGTGTGTACATGTACCAGCTCCTCACGAGAAGTGGGAATCATTGCATACTGCAAACATGTACTGAAAGAAAACATCAGAAATCCTGTATCTATCTGACAAATGCGTGTTTCTTTCACTTAGCTAATGTGAGTAAACTAGCATTGCATTTTGCTGCCACAAAATCAGGACAGTGTTCTAGATCAGTCACAGCAGCTTAATTGTAATCTTGACTTTTCATTTTTGAAGCATTTCATTGTATTTTTTTTTTTAATCCAGGCAGGTTTCTTTAAGGTCATGTAATAAGGAAGGCATGCGGAACTACATAACTGTGGCTGGGATACAACAGGATGGTGGGTGAGCTTACAGAAAGGAACAAAGTTATTCTGCTGATAAGCATGTGAATGACCACAGACAACTGCCCGGATGTCCTGGGTTCATACCTTGCTTTTACCCTATTCTAGATGTGCAGCTTCAGCCTTATTTACATGAACTCTTCTGTGTCTCAGTACATCAGTCACTGTTAAAATGAAGGGGACAGTGGCCCTTTGTGATAGAGCTGTTTTGAAGATTAAGTGAGACCATGGGCTTGGCAGAATCCGGGTGGATGCAAAGTAGCCGCAGTGCAGGCAGTTGCTGGTATTCTAAAAAGGGAGAGTAAAATGTTAGAAATCATCTTCAGCTTTGTCTTAGATCTCAGTAAAATTCTAGATTATATCATTAAGGAGATGACTGGGAGCATGTAGAAATGCCAGTGAGGATCCTTGCAAGACATTAATTCATGTCAAACTAAATTAATTTATTTTTGATAGGATTAGTAGAGTTATCTACCAGGAGGATGCGCTTGTTAGAGGTAAATTTCAGCCAGTCCTTTGACATGAGTTTATTGTGAAACTCTTTTAGAGGTGATGGACAGTTATGAACTGAGTAATAGTATAATTAAATGAATTTGTAGCAGATTGAACATCTATAGGCAAAGAATATTGATTGAGTAATCAGCATCAGTCGAAGAGAAGGTCCCAGAGGCGGCCACGAGCGAGCATTTGTTTCCATGGCCTTGTTTGGCTCCACCGTGAATATCTTGAGGCCACGTCAGCAGCATGCGAGGGAGTGTGGCGATAACACAGGATAAAATGGGAAACAACTGGAGACAGAGAAAAGGTTCCATAGGGCGTCACAAATTTAGGAAGATAGAACTTACCTCAGCTGGTGGTGTCTTTTATCTTGGAGGCTTTTCTTTCTGGGGTACACAGAAGTCTGGGGAAGGAGATCTCTGGCATGACTTGAGCTGCTGAGCTCAGACAATGAAATATTTGTGACTAATAAGCTGTCCAAGGTTGCTCAAGTGGATCAAAACATATACAGCGCATTACACAAAGATATATTTAAATTTGGCATGTTTGGAAAATACACCACCGAACTGTGGATATAATTTCAGGAGAAAATGTTGAAAGAGGTGGAAGTTTTCATTGGCTGACACTGTGAGGGGGTTGCAGGTGTGCTAGGATATATCTGTGTACTAAGAGGAGACAGGAGGATGGACTTAGTAGGTTTGTGTTTTATTTTGATTAAGCCATGGGTGAAGTATTAATGATATTTTGTTGACTTATTTTTGTGAGTATAATCCTTAAAGATATGCAAAAAAACATTATTTTAAAAATGACATCAGAACACTGAACTGAAGATGATTTGCTTGAAAGTATTTGCAAACTATTTTATTTGGAGAGTGATGACAAAAATTGAAGTCCCATTAGCCTGGACACAGAGGGAATTCAACACTTGCACCCTGATGGTGTAAAAATAATGGTGGCAACCTGTCATATAAATTAAGTTACTGGGCCTCATTTTATAAATTAATATGATATATTTGCTTTTGAGACTTAAAATTTTAGGATAGTGCTTGTAATGTAATGTAAAATAATTTCATATTCAGAGTTAAAAATTCTGACCCTTTGGTAGAGATTAAAGGAAGACAAAGCAGAAATTTTACTTAGTGTACCGAAGAAAGGGGGCTTTTAATTGCTGTGGGCTCCGAGAAGGGGAAACTGCCTTCAGACATCTGCAGTTTGAGGGTCTCTCTCTCTACAAAGATGTTTACTTTTTGGAATAGTTCTATATATACAATCATTTAATAACTATTACTTTTTATTCACTTTTTTTGGATCATTATATGTGTAGGTTGTGTGTCTGTCTCACTTTCCACTTTCTTTCTGTGCAGAAAAGGCACATCACCAGTGCTGTGGTGAAGCCAGTGTGGCTTGGCTCAGGTCCACTGCACATCTCTGGTGGAATTCCCCTTGAGTGTGGCCAGGAGAGGAGCGACGGGAATGTGCGGCTTACCTGAGTTGTAAAGACTGGTGTAGTTTGCTCATAAAATCTCAGCCGGACTGCATATAAATATCTGTCAGCGTCTTAATCGCGCTCTGGTGTGGGTTGACAAGATCTATGTTTCTAGGCTGAACACAAGGGTGCCTTTCTCCCCAGGATCGCACCTAATGTAAGTTCTTGCTGCTTTTGGTGCTCACTTGGCTCATTTCAGTAAGTGCTTGGCGTTTCTTTTGTCACTTAGTCCTCTCAACGTTATGACTGGTGAAGTGAGGAGATGGAGACTCAGGGAGGTGAAATTTCCCTCTAGCATCACACGGCTACTGGGTAGAGATTCTGGGTTCATCTGACTTTGAAGTTCATTTCTTCCATTACTACTCTATACAGATTGCAATTATTGAATGAATCAAAGCATCTCTCCAAAGTACCTCAGTCTTTATTTGTTAAAGCCTGTTTCGCAGCACCATGATCTGGGGATGCAGATGTGAATGAGGGCTGAGGCTTCTGATCTCATGAGGTTTCCAGTACAGAGGCAAGAATGCCATTAAACAAGTTACAATAATTAATGACAGTTTTGGCAGATACTGTCAAGGGAATGTATGGTTAAAACCATTATCTAGAGTTCTGGGAAAATGATTGTTCTTAAGTGTAGGATTTCTGGAGTGGGGTTGTGAGATACAGCCTGTGTATAATATGGCCATAATAGGCTCTAGGTTTCTGAAAGACCTGGGATACTGAGGCATAGCAGTTCATCTTTGTAGAAAAATAGACTTCAGGGTCCGATGGGCTAACTTGTAGCCACGCAGCTTGGGAGCATATTATCTTCCCAGAGCATGCTGCGTTTATGTGAAGTGGGATTCGTTCCCAAGACCACGAGAGTAATTCTCTGTGCCTTTAAAGTCACACGTCACGACTGCTACTGCAGCATATACTTATCCCATAAACTGCATTCAAATAAGTGCCCTCTTCAATCTCTTGATTAGTAACTCTGCTAGGAGTGGACAACTGAGTAGACTGGCATTTGTCAAAGTGTTGTAACATTTTAGGTGATTTATTTTTCTTACCTAAAGACTGAGAGATCCCAATTCATGTGTCATCAAAATGCCATTGGCCTCTGAGGCCTTTAACGAATCATAGAAGAGAACCTGCATATAGGATTCTAGGTTTGTATCCAAGTGTTGCACTACTAGAGAAGACTGGAAATACAGAGCTGTCTAATCAGTACTAGATTATCTTATTACATTTAAACATTGTTATTATCAATACCGTCATGGATACAAGAGCTGTTCATGCACTTGTAACTTTATAGCCTCAGACTGATTAACTCAACTCTGTAGATCTTGCAGAATGCCAACAATACGTCCTTTATGAAGAACTCTGTGTTGTGAGGAATAAGCAAAATCCTGTGTGCTATGAGAGCAAGTGAAATACCTTATGCTGTATGAAAGTATTCTGTAATTGTGGAGAACTGTGTAATAGTTTATTGTTGTTATAACTCTATAATCATCTACCCAGGACCTGACTCTTAAATATATAAGCACTTTAATGAACTACTGGTGTGGATTAGAGAAAGACATGTTAATGTCAGCATAAGGGGAGAAGATTGGTCATTAATATCCATTTAGGCTTCTGCAAATGTAAACACTGAAATGATTTTTAAATTGTGGAGAATTTTTTTCTTGCTTTTGCCTTTTTTCATTTTTGCAATCAAAGAGGCATTCTCAGAAAGTTTTATTTAAGCCCCGAAAGGCCAAAACTTTAACCTTCAACTGAACACTGGTCTATTGTATTTATCTTAAAGGACACTTAAAATGAGTTTTCTGTTTGAAAGGCACGAAGGAATTCTTCAGTAAGCCTTTACGATATCTGAGTCTGTGTTCTCAGCTTAGACAAGTAGTCAAAGAGTGAATGTAAGCCATGGAAAGGCACACTCCGCATGATGGTTTGGGCCCTAGTGGGTTGGCACTGCCCCATCCCTGCTGTTCCCTGACATGTGTCGCTGTCCTTTGGGGACTGAGGCATGGAGAAGTCCACAGAAGGAAATTTCTGGGATGAGTCTGCACTGCCTCTGATTTGCACGAATCTGGATGTCTTAGGCTTTCCTACAGCCAGGCAAGGGGGTGAAATCCGACCTTGCATTCTCCAGTTCTGTACACTAGTTCACTTCCTGTGGAAAAGAAAAGATCCTTCCCTGAAAAGGTGCTGATGTTGTGTCCATTGTGTCCCTGATTATTTTCTCTTAGAGAGCAGTGCTGAATTTGAAACCTTTCCTGAATAACAATGCCAAAAATGTAGCTGAGAACTGAAAGGTGCGGGAGAGACGAGGCCTCTCTAGAGAGAGCTGAGGACCATCATGAATGCAGCTCTGACACACGAGAACAATCTGTTGTGCAAAGAAAGAAAGGACATTTTATGTTAAGATTGAGCACTTGTACAGACTGATTTGTATAGAAGAGATGGCAGTGGCTGGCCACTGGTCTCTAATTACATTTTTCTCCTGGCAGCACTTGTTCTATTGATTTTAGGTACAGCCAGGTGTGGCAGCACGTGCCAGTAGTCCCAGCACTTAGGAGGCTGAGGCAGGACAGCCTGCATTGCATAGCCAGCCTGGTCTCAAAACAATTCTAGCTGCAATTACCCTTAGCAAGACATGCAATGTCAGTTTTAAGGGAGGCCTGTTTTGTTGGGAAATAGCATGAAATAAATTTAAAAAAATTGAAATGGAATAGAGAAGATCACACTTTAGTCCAAGTAAGTAATATAAAATACATATTAGAAAGGAGACCAAAATTATCTTATTTGTGAAAAGAATGGTTCTTTACTTGTGTATAATCAGAATGTCTTAAGAATTTAATTAGCTGTTTGTACAGATAACTATCAGAATCCAGTGGTTATGGAGCACATTGCTAATAAAATATGAAAAAATTATAGAAAAAGCTTATAACTGCAACTGAAAAGTATAAACCGATAAAAAGATTATTTTGGATTTTAAAATAGTTCTTAAGTGGAGTAATGTGTGTAAGTTCCTTCCAAATTTAATTGTTTCACTGAATCCAATCTCAATTTCATCTGTCAACATGGAGTAATTGGAATTACAAGAAGGAATGATGAGAGCAGGGTCTTGCCCGGAGAGTGCAGCGTCTGTCCCTGTCACAGCAGCCACAGCAGTGACTGTTCACAGAGCGGTTGACCGAATGAGTAGTGGAGCAGTGGGGACCTCAGGAGGGGCCCCTGCAAGCATGGCTTGCAGCCTGGAGACCCTCTGCGTTTGTAGACGTGCCTGCAGCCATTAGAGGGAGCAGTGTGGGTGTGTTCTTGTGTCTCACCTGCAGCTCAACAAAACCAGTGGGGTGTGTGTTTCCATACTGAGTTCCCACATTTGCATATTGGTTTCACATTTTGAAAATATTTAGCATATTCTCTTGTAATACTTATATTTGGTGTTTGTATTTCTGTGTGGTTGAGGGTGCCTCACTACCACGTGTGGTTTATGGAACATAATAATGTTAGAGAAATGTGGCTTATGAGTGGGAAATTGGGGTTTAAGTCAATATTTTAACTGGGTACAAAAAATACAAATTCCAGATGAACCAAAATGTAATCATAAAAAATACTTGAAACATTTATAGGTATTTGCATGATGTATGGATAAAAAGGACTTCAGTACAGGAAACCAGAAGCCAGTATATGTGTGGGATGATAGAATTGTTTGTGTAAAAATAGGAAACCTCACAGAAAATGGGTAAAAAGTCCAAACAAGTCCAAGGTCAAGTAATGCTTCATCCCCAGCAGCCTGCCGCAGCCGACGCCGTTGCTCAGGCTCCTGTGCAGACCATAGCGTAGGGTGCCACTGTGCTCTACCAGCTGTGTTTCGCCGCTCTCATGTTTGGAGTGTGGCTGCCGGGGAGCCTGACTCATGCCTCCGCCTTGTGCCCATTGTTTTGACGATATCAGTTTTTTGTTCAGTAATGGTAATTTCTCTCTGTCTTTTTGTTCTACTGATGTGTACACAGCTAGAGTTCAGTAAAGCTTGCTCATACCTAGGAACCTCTCCTTCTCTGTCTCCTTTCTCTGTCTTGCAGGAACTGAGGGTGGCTTCTGGTGCTCTGTGTGGCTTCATCATTTCCTTCCTGCCTCTCTTCCACTTCCTGATGTAATTCTTGGCGCTTTTACTTCCTTTGTAGAGTAGGATGTGATGTCATAGAGAAGGGGACAGGGCTATCCAAATTCTCTCAATTGCTGGGAGGAGCTGCCCAGGTGTGCTGAGGGGCCTGTACTCAGGAAGAGAAACAGGGAATCCTCCACAGTGAGTAACCCCGCTTTTGAGTGTACCCAAATTTCTGTTAAAGCATTGTCCAGATATTGGAGTTTCCTCTCTGGCCCTTTCTGGAGCGAACCATTTGCTCTTAGACACTCCCAGTTCAGCTCAATTTTCCTCCCTTCTTACCTACCTCTCCTGTGCACCCTCTTCCTTGACCCTGTGCCTTTCCTCTCCTGTCCCTCACCCTTGCCTGCTCGGTGTCTGTCTGTGTCTATCGGCCTTCTGCCCATATCTTTTATGAGAGACCATCAGTGTTCCCAGCATTGCCACTCATGTGACCACAACATTTCCTTCCTGTAACTCATCATTCTACACTGTTCTACTTACAGTTTCTTTTTAAAAAGATCCTGTCAGCTCTTTTTTGTTTTCATGTCTATTTCTATCCCCTTTTCTATGTGGTAAACTCTTGTCCCCCTTTCGGCTCTATTAAACAGTTTCCTTGTTGCCTTTTTTCCAATATTTTGGCCTTGACTCCTTTTCCCCACACGGCTTTGCCTGTTTCATTTATCCCCTTTCCGAGTTTTCAGTTCAGCTCTCCAGTTTCGTCCTCTGGGAGGACCATTTTCCTTCTTCCCTGGGGACATACGTGTTGCCATGCACTCTTTCTAGTGTGACTCCCGTTTCTGTAATCATGAGGAACTTACTAACCATGAGTTAGGGACTGATTAAGATTGAGAAAATGGGGAAAGAGCCCATGAAATGGAACGGGGGGACTAGGGTACAGCCTGAGTGGGAAGGTCAGGCTGTACACACCTCACTGGAGGACCCTGACAGGTGAAACCTTTACTAGCGAGCTAGTTGACAGCCATTGATCATAGACAAGATCATGTTTTCAACAGATTGGGAAGCCTTCCACGTAACCCCTTTAATTCTTAATAATTATGGTCCTTCTAGTAAATAATCATGAATAAGAACACTAGTATCATGTGGAATGGGGCCATGACTTGTGCATGAAGCTCCATTGTGAGATCTTTAATTAGGTGTCATCTCCCCAGAGAGAAGAGGTCCTTTGAAGAGGTGTGTAGTCTTGCTTCTTACACCTAGAGATGATCCCTAAGGTTCATGTGAGGGCTTTGCTGTTGATTGCTTCTGCTCCATAGAGCTGAGTCCCTGGTTATACAAAAGAACTTGATAACCAGGGTTGATAGTCTCATGCCTGTGGAAGCAATTGACTTATATATTGCCATACCCTCTATTTAAGAGAAACCCCTACCCTAAAGAACAAGTAGGGCAGAAAAGGAGAGAAAGAAAATGGGATTGAATTTATAAAACTGAAATGGGCTGAATAGAAAGTGGAAAGGATTTCCTTAAAATTAATTGGAAAAGGCAAAGGAAACTGAGCTGAACTGGAAAACACACAGCAGCAGCTATCCTTGGCTTCTGTATTCTTATTTCAATACCTTAGCATTGAAGCTTTTATTTTGTTTTTCATTTTTAAAAATATAAATGTGGTTGATCAAACTATGAATATTGTGAAGTTCTTTTTGACTAGCATTTTGTTCCCTGTTACTGGTACCATCCAGGCACCATGTTTCCAAAGTCTTGAGAACTGAGGAGACACTTTAACAGCCTGAAGATTAGTCTTTATGTACAAAATACTAGTGATTTTTCAAATAAAGGAAATTATACATATATTTATATATATATTTATTTATATGTTTGTATATATCAAATATATGGATTTGATTTCATTAGTTGCCCCATTTCCTTTTCTTGATGTGTGTGTAAACCTTTGATATTTTTTGAAGGATGTCCCCTGTATACTGTAGAAATTGTTAATTTAGAAGTCCCAAAAAACATTAAATTTTCCCTTTGGACATCTTAGCTGTGTGATGAGAACTTATTTTGACTTAAAAAAGCCCCTTCCCCTATAAAACTTCAAGCAATTATTGCATGATTCATGCAAATTTTCATTTTGTATGCTTCCACGTGATAATCTAGAAATCTTATGTTTATTTGTAGGCACTAGAAAAACACCCCAACTCACCAATGACAGCAAAGCAGATACTGGAAGTCATTCAGAAAGAAGGATTAAAAGAAACAAGGTCAGTATTCCTGTTTAAAACTTTTCCTGTTTTAATTGATTAGTAGTTTGTACTAGGTACCAAGCGATAGGTATATGTAGATTTTGATGTTGTAGTTGATTATGAATCAAGTAACTACTTCCAAATTCTTTTGTGATTGCAAAGTGTGTGGGTGAACTAACACTTGCTTGGAGCTGCCTGTAGCAAATGACATTAGCTACATTGGAGCAGAATGAGTTTCACTTTGTAAGCAAGAGCAGCGCTTTGTGACTTAACCCTTCTTAGACTTAGACCTGTTTTTGTTTCTTGTAAGAAGATTCTGTGTTTCTGAAATTAAGCAGAGAGGGATCACAAGACCCATAGGTAAGTGGACGCTAAAAAAGTTGAAGGCATCAGCAAAGCTGGCTCCAAGTCTGGTCCCCCACTTTCTGAGTTCTTCCTCAGGGTAACTTTTACCAACTGCTGGGCCTTCTACTGCCTCTTTTTAAATAAAAGCTTTATTGCACAAGGATTCACCTATTATAACATTCCTCCTTTTAAACTACACGATTTAGTGGTTTATTTCATGTTCCCTCAGTTGTGCAGTCACCGCTGCTGTCTATCTTTAGAACGTTTTCATCACCCAAAATAAACCTCAGACCCATTAGCAAGTGCTCTCCTTCCCCACTCTCCTGTCTTCTGGCAAGCACTGTCTTTATGGATTCTATGGATTTTCTCTTCTGGGTAATACATATACAATTCATATAAATGCAGTCTCAGCCTTTTTTTCACTTAGTATAATTTCTTTCAAGGTTCATTCATGTTGCCTCTGTCAGAACTCCCGTTCCTTTTTATTGCCTACCAGTATTCCATTCATGGGTATACCATATTTTGTTGATCCATGATGTTGCTTTGTGTTTATTTCTGTATTAGCATTACTGATGTGGCTTAGCCAGCAGCTGAGGGCTGTGTGGTGACGCTATTCAATGAAGAAAACAAGAGATGAATTCTAAACTAACATGATGACACTAATGCTATAGGTATATGCCGTTCCTCGCTTGATACCATGTACGTTTTGTGGAGAGTTGTAGGCTGCAGCAGCATCCATGCAAAGTGATTTTAACTTGGTAGAGATGAAGCCTGCTGAGCCATCTTTTAGGTGCTTTGATATGGAGAAGTGAATATTCTCCAGGAGCCAAATTTTTCTAAAAACTGTTCCATCTATACTTTTGGTAACTTTGAAGTGTGGATTATAGTATCCTCTAGCTGATTAAGATGTGTGCTTTGTAAGTTAGACCACGGGCACCACAGTTTAGGAGGACACCAGGTGCTGGTGCCCAGAATTTCATCTATGTTGGACACATTTTTTTCTACCTTCTCTGTAGCAGGCCTGAGATTGTCACTGCACTGTGTGGCAGGCACTGTGCCCTCACACAGTGGTGGGAACAACCTCAGGTTTGATGCCGATGGTACTTCACAGCCCTGCCTGAGGTAATCAGAGTCAAACCTCGACACCAGGGACTAGGAAAGCCAACATGGAAATTTGAAATCGCTGTGTCCTTGCCATCCATCAATAACCCGGAAAAGATTTATGCCATTTAGAAACAAGGTGAAAAAGGGAGTAAACTTGTACAGGTAGCAGTTCCTGTTGATGTGTGCTCTGTGCCAGTGTGTGCTGCTAGACACGTGACGTGTGAGACGCATTTCCCTGATGTAGGTGTTCAGACTTTGGTCATCAGCTTAGCAGTCTGCACAGGGCCAACACTGCTCCTGTCAGCTGGTATGCAGCTTGAGGTGTAAAATTCCTGTTACAGCTCTCAGTAGGACCTTAAAAGGTAAAAAAAACTGAATGGACCACTGTAACATTATTAAAAGCCCTACTTATTAAAGCAGTTATGAAAAATAAACAAAAGAAATGAAAAAGAAAAACAAAACAAAAAAAAAACAAAAAAAAATAAAGCAGTTATGAAGTTGAACAGGAGAGGAAAAACATGAAAGACAGGATACTAGCATTTTTTCAGAGTTGTCTTTTATAAAATTAGGTCTGAACTGAGTGGCTGCAGTCTACATATTTGTGTTTTCATTTCTCTGGACTGTTCCTTTTCTCCCTGACTGCTTGTCAGCTGCGATTTGTTGCAGTCCACCTATCTGTGCTTGTGTTTTCCTGATACTCTAACTCTAGTTTGCTTCTTAGAATCACATATAAAAGAAACATGTTTGTATTTTAAGTGAGTGTAGGGACAGTCCTGTATGTGATGAATGTTGTTTTAGGTAGCAGATGCTGACATTCTCTTGCTGACTTCATGTGCTGTGTTCGTACTTTTCAAGTTCTTAAATGTTTTGCAAATATTTATGGTTACTGAGTAAATGAACTGCAACTATGTTTTTATTAAGTGTAGAAATTCCATCATCAGAAGGTCGAACGGGAGTAATTTCTAGGTCTTTATTATTGATATAGTTTTCAAGAAATGCATATTGCCTGATAAAATGCAGGGAAGTGATTGCAAAGTTACTGACGTGGCCATGACCCGCTGGTCTCTGGACGACAGATAACCCCAACAGTGCCTCCCCAAATAGGGCACCAGTCTGTAGCATTTCTAAGAAAAAGATGACAGAGTCTGTATCCATCATCTTTCCACTCTGAAATAAATGCAAACCCATTTGTGTCACGTGCTGTGAGGACTCTGACTCTCTGTGTCTCAGCCATGTCCTCTTCTGCATTTGCCTCGCTGTACTGTAATTTTGCTCTTGTCTGTGTCTGTACCTAAGACTCTTGGCACTTGGTAGATAATCAATATATAGTTGAGTGTATTGTTCAATAGTGATCTTTCTCAAGATGATAATTTGCTTGTGCTTGGTGATATCCTGCTTGCATTCAGTCGTTGAAGCTTCTGAACATAATGGATTGTATTTTACATCTTATTCAGGAGCTGTTTTTAGTTCAAAATGAGCCTATTTTGAGAGGGTTCTGCTAAGTATATGCATGCTGAAAATCTTAGCAGATTATCTGTGAACAAGTAAATTTGTTGTTCTATTGCTTACTTTCAAATACAGTACTGTAAGAGCCACTGGTTTAACTTTGTAACTTACAAAGAAAAGCATACATGATAATTTGGCAAAGCAAATGTGAGTATTTGAATACGTTCAGTATATATGATGTTACTTTGAGACAGAATTTTTGACCTTATGCTTTTTTCTTCTCAAGTGGCACTTATTCTTATGGAGACAGATGTGTAGCATCATGTTATTGATGGAATTAGTAGTGTGATTATAAAACCTGTCTGAAAAAAGCAGACTAATATAAGTGATTTTTATGTGGGTTAAAAAAAGATAACTGAATATGATGCATCATCAGGATATGTGGTTTTCATTCGAAGAATACAAATAATATGGCATTCATGTGATTTTTCTAAATCTGGTTTTCCTTTTAGTGAAAATGTATTTGATAAATTTTATTTCCCTTTTGTATGGTAAGATAGAAGGGCTTATGAACATAACTGTATAGTAGATATTATCTCTTCCATTCATACTTTCACTCTGCTGAGCATTTTAGGCTAATATTCTTTCACATGCATTGGTTGTCAACAATTGATCAGTCGCAGTTGTTTGGAATGTTTGTAGATGATCAGACTTTTTTATACAATCAAATAGCCCTGCTACTTAGCTAGAGGGGATTATGTGGATATTCCAGTCTGCTGCTTTTGCAGATGGATATTTGATATTCTTGTGGACCCTTTAGCTAAACATTCCCTCTTCTTCAGGGAGTTAGTCTGCTGCTGTAGAAAATGTTCTTGTCTGCGGTATTTATTTATAAAAAGAAGAGCAACTCTGGTTACCATGCTTTGGGTGATTGCGGGGACCCTCATTCTGCTTTTGATTTGCTTACTCAGAACTTAGTCCTTTACAAAGAGGATTGTTGGATTTTTAATGCCAGAGGATGTTTATTTCTGTCCTGTCTAGTGGAATTTTTAAAGGGGTGCTTTCAAAGGAGTATGTGCTCTGTTAATGTGACAAGTCTGGGGGCTACAGGGTCATGGGGTAAGCCTTGCCTTGTTTACCCGGCCAGAGCAAAGCAACCGACCGTCAGCGAGGACCTATTTTTTTTATGCACCAAGTATTGCCATTGCAAAATATTTGACATTAATTTGACATAAACTGTAACACAGTTTTTATGTTACTTAATAATAGGTGAATAGTTTCTAATGAGACTAAGAGGATCATAAAATAAAAACATACACAAACCACAACCACACAAGGCAGTATAAAACTGCTAGGTTAGATACAGGGCATTATTTATGAGGTAGATTTTAATATGCCTTACTGTAAAAAATCTGTTAGGTGAACTCTTTGCAGAGCAGCTGCCCATATTTACATGTCCCAGTAGGGACATTTAGAAAGTTTTATAAACAATCTCTGTTGGGTTTAGTGTTTCTTATAATATACAGAATAATGTATATTAGATTTTTCAATGTGGAACATTCACTTGACAGCCCTATATTTTTAATTCTTGGCATATGAATTTTTTTATTTTTGATAATGTTTAGAATAAGTTTGTTTTTATGTCCTAGTTTAAGCCTTTTTATGTTTTCTCTTTTGCAATCTCTGTGATGTTATGTGAAATTAGTATCTCTGCTTTGTACCCTGCCCTATTAAAGATGTTGCATTTTTAGAGGAATAAAATGTCAGAAATTCTATTACCATGTGTAGTGACAAACAATAAAATCTCTTGGCATTGCTTTTGGTAAGATTTACATTACTAATTAGTGCTATAGGAGATGATTCTTTCTTGCTGCTGAAATGTTTTGTCTCGAGATAAGAAAGAAACACAAATAATTTTTATTACAAAATCAGTTCTTCTCTGGAGTCTTCATGCTGGCAGCCCTCCTTTCATGCTGAAGTGGGGGTCTGGTTTGTTTATGTTGGGGCTTTTCAGAATTACAGTGCTAGCGCCCAGTGCCATCTCTGCCATTTGTCAACATCTAATTCTCTTATTGTGTCAATGGTGTGCACAGTCAGCTACTGAGAGAGAAATGTATGAGACAATGGTGTTGTTAAACAGAAATATAGAGCAATTTGCATATGTTTACGTGTGTATACATGGGCATGAGCAAGCCTCCAGATTAATCTAACTCTTGGTTGACATAAAGTTTTACTTGTCATCGTTAGTTGGATTAGAAATCTCCATTACAGTAATTCCTAGCTCTGTTCTCCCAAACCCTCATGGCCAATTGGTTTATAGGTAGTGTTGTCTCTAGTTCCCATGTGCAGCTTGCTTTCTGTGTAACCCAGTCTGTCCCTTTTAAAATCTATTTTCCATTTAAGGCACCATAAACATTTATAGAGTAGCATTTCTTATATCTCAGAATATATGTGAGTCAATGTCACATTTAGTAAATTATGAATCAAAAGGGTCTATAATTTGTATGTTTGGTGATAACTAGATGAAATTAGGTATGTTACTTTATTCTTTCGTAAAACCATGTCTGGAGAAATCCATGATATTCTGATTATATGGCACCTATAACATGAAATGATTAAAGTGTGTATCACACTTTATGTTTAGGTGAAATTTTATACTTTTGATGTGGTGATTTTCCCAAACCATGTCACTGAAAATATTTGTTGACATTAAATGCTTTATAAGACAATAAATTAATTTTAAATTAAGTAGTATAGCATTAACTATATAATGATATTTTATACATAAATATGAGTAATTGTTTAAAAATGACTGTTATGAATTAAGCTTTTTTTTTTTTTTTGTATTTTAGGGAAGGTTCATGGTTTCACTACTAGAGCAGACTTGCCTGTTTACAGCCTCCTAAGAGGTGGGATAATAGGTGTGTGCCACTATGCCCAGTCTCAAAGTTCTTTTTTGATTATTTGATGTAGGGTCTTGCTACGCAGTTCAGACTCATAGTGATCTCCCCGTCCCAGTCTCCCCAATCCTAGGACTGCAGGTGTGCACCACTACGCCTGGTTTCAGGGCCAGCACAGTGCACTCCGGGTTCTGGGGCCAGCGTGATGTGCAGTACCAGAGATCAAACTTGGGTCCTTGTGCTTTCCAGGCAGGCACTGAGACAGCCAAGCTATCTCCCCATCCTGATGGGGGGAAACTTAAAATGATTTTTTTTACACAATGATGAAAATAATAGAGGTAATTGCTGAGGAAGTATACCCTTAGATATTACTGTGGAAGCAGTTTGACTTAATAAATAATTATGTGGGCATAGCCTTGCAGGACGATTCCAGCTCTTTTTGCACAGCACTAGCCAGTGCAGACTTTGGTGGTTGTAAAAGCTTCACACTGGAGTGTCTGATGTTGTGGCCACAGTTGATTACTTGCATCTCACTGCGAAGCTCCCTCCCATTACTTTTTTTCATGAGTTGAAAAACAGTACAGCCCCAAGGCATTTTGGGGTGTGTGTGTGTGTGCGCGTGCGCACGTGCGTGCGTGTGTATGTGCGTGCATGTGTGTGTGTGTACGTGCGTGCGTGTGTATGTGTGTGTGCACGCGCGTGTGTGTGTGTGCGTGTGTGTGTATGTGTGTATATATATGATTCACATGTACCTATTGTAGTTATTGTCAATAGAAGACTGAATTGCTGATGGGGACAAAATGCTTTAAATATAGTATCTCATTTACAGTAGTGTCAGGGGTGTGATCCAGACTCTTTCTGGTTCTGAGAACAAAGTCATGTTAAGAGTGACTGCTCATGTCGCAGTAACGGGTGCCATAGCCTGGGTGGCATGGATGAATGACAGAAATGTATTTGCTCCCAGGTTCCTGATGAGGGTCTGACGAGAGTCAGTTTCTGGTGACGTCACCTGCCTTGTGGTGTGTAGCCAGCAGCCCTCTTGCTGTGTCCTCGCATAGTCTTTCCTCAGTAAGCCTGCCCAAGGAGACAGTTTGCTCTGCTCTCTGGTGTCACTTCTTATAAAGATGCTGATCCTACTGCATGAGGACCTAAACCTCATTTAACCTTAATCATTTCATGAAGGCCCCAAAAGAATCACATTGGAATGCTGAGAGTTCAGCATAGGAATTTTAGGAGGACAACAACATTCAATCCAAAACAGTGATTCAGAATTTGGAACACTTCTATAATTCACAGTGAGTGCAAGAATGTTTATACAATTTTGAGTATCTGACTTATTTTGCAAATATTCATCCAACACAGCACTGTGGTTCTGTTTTATGTACTGCTAATATGTTTTCATGTTCTTCCTAAAGGAGAAGCCAGTGGAATACATGGTTTAAGAAGTTGCATGTTCAAATAAAATGTGTATATTCATGTAACATAAATCCATTCAGATTTTGTTTAAAGCCTTTGGTAAAAATAGCTGTGGTAACTGCATGTAACCCTCAAGGTATCAATATCCACTAAGCTGTGCAATTAGAGCTATGAAATAGCCATTGCTTAATCTATCTTTTTATTCTGTCAAGCTTTCTTTCTCCATTCTTCCAAATAATTGAACAAAAAAGATAATTTAAGTGATTTCAGCTTTACCATGATGGAGGTATAATTTACTTCAGAAACATTCAGCACTCTATAAATATTTCAGTGTAAAAATAGAACCAAAATGGATATGAAATTTCACTGTGCATGAGTCTAAGTATCCTCTGCAGGTGAGCATCTTTGGGGAGGAGTAGGCAGTTAACTGGGCTGATTTTATTTCATTTTTTTCCAAGCGGTGCTTTTCTCATCACTTATTTCATTGCTCATGCTTTTAATTGCCACATACCTAAATGATTTGCATTTTGCTTCATTATTTTGAACTTAACAACACAATTCAAATGCAGAATAGTTGATATGCAGACATGGGGACCGCTTTTTACAGTTGTTTTATAGTTGTTTTCAGTGTTGAGCCAGGTTTCCTAAAAGCTATATTGAATAATCTCTAAGAACATACTCAAGCAAAATAAAATTGGTAATTGTTGGCTGGAGTTCTGTCTGAAATTCAAGTGATGATCAACTTCTTTGTTTTATAGGCTCCTGTGCTGAGAGAGGTGCTGGATTTTGTGTTGGTCTCCAGTCTCTTCAGTCTGTTAGTAATCCTCTCCTGAGAGGCCTCAGTGTGCAGATGTGGGTGTCCAGGGTGCATTGGAGTTGCACTAGAGAGACATAAAAGAAATTAGGGGACTTTAGGGAAATTAAATTTATGGGGCTATGGCTATCACTATACAATGTTAGCCTATTAAATGCCTACTCAGTCCTTATGGTTAGAGTCCAGTGAGGCTCATAGAAAGTTGAAGGCGAGTATTTATTCAGTTAGCATTTCTTAAGCACATGCTATGTTCTGGAGTCTGTAGAGGTTATTTAAGTTAATGTATGAGTAAAATGTTGTGTTTGCTTTGGGATTTAACAATGTCATTCTAGATCGATCTCTGTTATTTTATTAGGTGCCTTGCTCTCCGTGAGGCAGATCTTAATCCTGGTGAATTTTTGTTTTAATTTTTATACTTGGGAATTTCTAAATTCTCAAATAG
The DNA here is from genome assembly GCA_004027165.1 of Ctenomys sociabilis. Taxonomy (NCBI): domain Eukaryota; kingdom Metazoa; phylum Chordata; class Mammalia; order Rodentia; family Ctenomyidae; genus Ctenomys; species Ctenomys sociabilis. Next base: position 13,456 of record PVKA01007155.1, on the reverse strand, counting down.
TGTACGTTATAAAATACAGTATGTGATATTCCTGCATATTAGTAAGTTCTGGCTTTCCACCATATGTATAAGGTCATGTTAAAGAAAGTAACATCTTGGCATTCACTCATTTTCTTGGCATAGCACTAAAATGTACTGTGTCACATGTAGTATATTGAGTAAATTAATGAGTATGGGCTTGATGATAAAAAGAATGCTGAAGTGTATTGATCCCTTATATTGGGCTGAATACTAAGAACATTCCATAAAAGTCTATGATGTGGGCAAATATTCTAATAGTCACATTTTACATGTAAAACAATGGAGACAGATGAAAAATTTCATTCAGTAGCAAGAAATAAAACTTGAAAGTTGATGGCTCTGGGTTTGATGTTGTAGCCAGCTGCTCCTAGTGTTTTTATTCACTTGCGCCCTGAGTCTAGTGCTATTATGATTTAAAAATATCAGGTACAAAATACTGTTATACACTGTAGTTGCTCATTATTGTCTTATAGGTGTTAAGCTAGGTTCAAGTCTTGCTTAACGATAGGTATATTGGAGCTCTTTCAGTTTATAGCTTAGTAGTAAATAGAGGAAAATGGTAAAATAATATTTTCATAACCCACTTGGAGTTTGAAGGTACAGAGCTTTAGATGAGATTTTTTTTTTGTATGTGTATGTGAGAGGGTCTCATTATGTAGTCTAGGCTGGGCGCAGATTTGCAACAGTTCTCCAGACTTAACTACCCAAGTGCGGAGGTTACCGGCATGTACCACCACACCAGGCTGCATGAACATTTTTATGCTATTCAATGTGAGAAGGTGATTTTCAGTGAAGATTTGCATTTATGGACATCTCTGCAATGTTCCTTTTTTACTGTTTGTTTTGGAAGGCAATTTATAAGGGCACAAAATGTACTGTAATAGGAGATCCAAGAATTTAATAGGACTATTGCTGTTTCATTGTCCATCTTGCATCTGCAGTTGAAATTGTTGCTTCTGGGGAACTGGCTATTACCAGTCACAGCAAAATTGCTAACAAAATGTAGATAATCCAGAAGGTAATTTTAGAGGTTGGTAATCTCCACACTTTTAGGAACAACCAAATGAAAATAGATTGTATTTTTTTAAACTGTGTTTAGGTTTAGGTAGTGGAATACTGCTTTTTCTTTTAGAAGATGTGAATATAGAGAGAAAAGGAACTAAATGAGGAAGTGAATGTAGCTTCAGAAGCAGCATCAATATTTCCTTGAGAGTGCTTTCTTAAGGAATAATCAGGGAATTCATTATTTGCCATCCATATCGTGGTAAGTTGTCCTTCGGTTTTGCCCACTGATTGAATTCCTGCTGGGCGGTTTAAAAATGTTACATTTTCAATTTTGTCTTTTTATTTTTGCAATACACATATACAAGTTATCCAGGATATCCTGAATTCAGGATCAGGATAGATCATCCCTAGTATGTTTTCATGAAATACACTAATTTATACAGGGTTAGGGTTTGAAAATCGGATGTTAGAATTCTCTGTACCCTCACTCCAAGAAAGCAAGGTCTGAAGCTGGAGCAAAGTTTTTGAAGAATCACCTTTTTAAAGATCCAACATTAGTATTTGAAATCTATGTACTATTTTTGTATTTCATTCTGTCATATTACTAAAATATATTTACAACTTTTAATTTGCAAGTCCTGTAAGTCAGTTTATAATAGGTATTATACAGTCTTCCTTTCTTAAAAGAAAATAATAAGGCATTGTGAAATATAGCCAGACACTTTGATGGTTATGGAACAGATAATTATCTGAAATTTAAAATCTAAGTTTCGCTTACCTGACTTGTAGGCATAGTACCTAGTTTCCAAAGCAATTTTCTAACCTTAAAAGTTTGGTTTGTGGTAGAAGAATAGGAGCTAAGTAATTCTTCAGAGCTGGGAAATTATAATTTTGATAAAGACAAGATGGGACCAGTTTCTAGTAAAGATTATTACTGCTCTAATTACTATGCTAACTGTCAACCATGGTTTTGCAAACTAAACTAAACACAAATTTCCCTTACAAATGTATCATTCAAAGCAATGCCTGCTACATTAGGACTCAAGCTAAAATACAAATAAAGTTTAATTTGGAATTACAACATTTTATTTCTGGTAATGTCTTAGTAGACTGTGTATGTAGTCTTCAAGTCTAAACATCAATACAGATCAATAGACAAAGGTTTGGAGAAGATAACTGAGTTGTCCTCAGGAATAGTTCTAGTGAATATTTGGATGACTTTCCATGTAGGAGTTGATTTCTCACATCCATACCTAAGAGGTAGCTGGAGTGTTGACACAGCTTCGCTGTGCCCAGCATATCCAGATAGCCAAGTCCTCGGAGCTCAGTGCTTTGCTGTAGTTGCTCTGAGGTTGCTCTCATCCTCGTGGTCTGCAGAGGTATAGAGCTGGAAGGAAGAGTGCTTATAATCCCTTAAAAGACATGTTCTGGAGGATAAGTGCAGTCCCCTTAATGGTAGAGTTTGTGTTTCACTGATCCTTCTCTCCCCTGTGGTTTCCTTTATATAACTGAATCATGATATTTTCTGATAAAGTGAGTGGATGTCCGAATGTTACCTGTATTTCTGCTCATAACAAAGTATATTATTATGGATAAGTCACTTTGTCTGTTTTGAAGGAGTCTTTATTTGCATTAAAACGCAATTGTAAAGATAAAAATTATTCAGAAAAAGTTAGAAAATATGCTGCTGATTTTAAGGTACTTCCTTTGTGAGATTTCATTGTTAGCTTGGTCAGTACTTTGTATGCAGTCACAATGGAAGGGAATCCAGTTTGGATTGTGAGGTACTTTACGGCAGTGTGTTGACATCCTGGGGCCAAGTGTTTCATATTTCAGTGGAAGATACGTAGTATGTACTACTGTACCTAAAGTTCCATCAAAAGGTTGGACAAGGGTTCAGTTAGTCTTCATTCAGATGCTGTGATAATATATAGAACTATTGATCTGGATAAGCAGATCTAGTAATGCTTTTACCATGATGCATTCCAGTGCCCAATATTGGACAGAGATTTTCCTGATATATATTATAGAGTAAGTGAATTATCCTTCATTAAATAGGATTTTTTTTTCTTGTTGGATCTTACTTGTAAACAGGGAGTATATGTTTCTAGCTCCCGCATTTTCCCCACTGTAGCCTTCTGAATATGTGATTTTTTTTTAGCACCAAGGATTTAACTCGCAACCTTGTGCTGGCAAGACAGGTGCTTATGCCCCTAAGCTATCTTCTCAGTCCCCTGAACATATGATCTTAACATAGAATTTTCTTTGCTGTCCTGCTGGCTAATCTAGTATGTTTTAACATGTAGTATACTGACAGAGCTCTCCTGATATCACCTAATTGATATATTTTGGGGCATAATATGCGCTTTAAATTCCTATATTTTCAAACTGTCATCTTTTTTTTTTCTAGTTTGACTATAAGCTTTAAGTATACAAATTGAAATTTTTGAGAATAATTTCAGAGAACAAACATCTTGTCCATGAGATGTCTACATTTACATGCAGAAATGTAGGAAATAAGTAATTCCTTCAAAAATCTGCTTTATTTTGTACTGTCATTGAGAGTCTCACAGTTCAATATTTATTAAACGTAGTACGTTAGGAATTTTTCCATTGTACTGAAACAGCTTTGCTTTCTGTTAAAGTAAACATACAGTAGAATATATTATATATTTGAGTAGTGTTTTCCAGGATTCTTGTAAATTGCATGGAAAATAATCTCAGCTACTGTTGTTCTTGTTCCATAACTCTCACCCCAATACTTGTTTGTCACTTAAGACTAGATGGTCACCTGCCTTGAGAGACTTTCCCTACCATACCCTGGCAGAACTATCATTCCTTCTTTTATTTTTCATGAAAAGTTTTTACTGCATCATTAGGATAGTTGTCTTGTTTACATGTTTTCCTCTCAACTCAACTACAAATTTCTAGATAGCTAGGGACACAAAGTACCTTGCTCATGTTTGCATAACCTCTGCAGTTCCTAGATCAAAATAGACATCAAAGTAAAAGTTTGTTTGAGTGAATGTACATTGCTAGTGGGTGTCTTTAACGATGTCTACATAAGGGATGGTTTCAGAATATTGGTATTACTACTGCTCTGTGTTTGCAATCTCAGGTTATGTAACAAGAATGATTATGTCAAACATGAGGACTCTCTAATTTTATGAGGTTAAAAAGTGATGTCGTTAAGGTCCAAGAAGTATGTACATTTGAACTAAACAAGCAGAGACTATTGCTTTAATTTTTCTATTCCTATCCATTTTAATGTAACATTTTTTAGGTTTTTCTTTTGGACCTAGGTGAGTCATTCAGTCTTTGCATGATCTTTAGTGAGAGGCATGTCACTTTTTATGAGATGTAGTGAAGTTAGCAAAGGTTGTCAAGAAAAATATAGTGAGTATTATGTTTGGTATAAATCTGAGGTCCAAATCTGTCTAAAAGATTTCTGGATATTTACTATCAACAAAATGATTGACTTGGGAGCAAAAGTATATGCCAGGTGGACATTTGTGGCAATAAGCTGGTGTTGTACATTCCCAGACTCTTACATTTGATATAAACTGAATGTAAGGAACAAGGATGGAATGGATCTAGCCAGTGGAGCAAATGAAATGGAGATGAGAAGATGGTATTCTGTTAACGTTAAATACAACTATATAGAATGAGCAGTTGTATAGATAGATGTTTGCTTGATACAAAAATAATTAAGGGTAAATAATGTTGCAATTAGGTAACTCCCTTAATTGTACTTTAAACATATCCTGGAAATAGAGAAATTTGGTAACATTTTGTGTTGAGATTGACCTTTGTAGTTGTCAGTGATGCAATATTTAAGGTGAGAGGGAAAGACAAGAAGGAAATAGTGTTCAGTACTATGTTAAAGAATTCAAGAATACAAAAGTGGTTAAAACCTTTGATTAAACTTTGAATAGCATAGATAATGGTTACTGCTGTTTTCTAAAAAGCCTATGCACTATGGAAAGAGGAGATAAAATTGATTCTTTAAAAGTTGGTTTGAAGTTATCTTTGTCACCATGGCTCTTGAAGCTCCACTGAGCATTTAATACTTTCCCTACCATTCAGTGTTTTTGTCCATCTTGATTCCTATCCTATCTCCCAGATGAGCAATGTCAGTTCATTGAGAGCTCTGTGATCAGTAGAGATTCAGACAGTGCAATCAAGATAGTGATGTAAAGAGCTTCAAGAGTTCATCTACCATTGCTATTGTACTGCGAAAAGAACCTAAGTCTTTAAAGAAATTAGTATCAGAAAAGTTTGGAGCTGTCCATCAAGTTTAGAAGATTAACCTTGGATAGCAACGTTGTGTTTTCTCTCTTCCCTTCAGGACAAAGTTTGTGCCATTTGGGACCACCTCAACTACCTTACCAGGCAGCATCAGGCCTTAATATGCTTTATATTTACATCCTACTACGGAAAGGATCTTTTCTTGAATGTTCGTATTTTCACCTTAAGAAGGCACTATGTAGAGAATGGATTTAGCAGCTGTAAATAAATATGCTGAAGTAGAAGAGTGGATTTTGGGAGTTCTACCATATATACACATATATAATATTTTCCAGTCTGGTTTCAGACCCCGGCATGGCTTGGAGACAGCGTTGGTGTGTATGAAGGATCTTCCTCGAATGAAGGATTTGGGACAACTTTCCGTGATGATTATATTAGAGCCTCAGCTGCTTTCGTGTTGGTCATGAGGTGACGCTGAACCGAATGCTTGAACTAGCAGGCGTGGCGGGGATTGCGTTGGAGTGGTTCCGTCCATTCCTTCCGGGTAGGTACCAGCTAGTGATGCGGGTGCAACGGACATCGAGGGTCTTCCATATGGAGCCCATAGACATCACTCATTCCCCAGGTTATGTTCAGTGGGCATGAGAGGGCAGCTGGACACTGGCAGGGCAGGCAGTGGGATCCGAACGACTGAGGCAAAGGTTAGGAGCGTGAATTCCAGATCGACGTTGCCCGCACACGTTATTTCCGTCTTGCAAGCGTGACGGGGTAGGCAAGCACGAGGCTGGGAAAGCGTGCCTTGTTGGAAAGAGAAAATGCCGTGGGCTCGCGTGTGCTTCCTGACTTCTGTTTGAATTATAGTTCGTGTAAACTACGGCCATGTTTTAAGCACAAAATTATCTAGTCATAAAAATTATAATATTAGATGGACATATTTTATTTTTCTTCCTGCTATATCTCCAGAGCTTTCTTTGCTGTCAACATGGACTGTATCTCCATGTGTCCTGGCTGCAGTTCTAGTCTACTTGTTCACCCTTTTGCTTGGGGCTCTTTTAAGCAGAGTAGCCTGACTGCATTAATAAATATTTCTGAGGCTGATGGCTGATTTTTTTCCTGGTGAGTGTTTTGCTTTATCTTCACTGAAAGCACTTCATTATTCTGACTCTTCTACTGAAAATCAAATTGAGCTGTACTTTTAAAGAATTTTGCAGCATAAATACTGCCTCTTCTTTACCTAAAACTGCCGAAGCATTCTTTTTACAAGGAATATGCTAGAATTTCTTTAATTTTGAACATGTCGCTTAAAATTTTGGTGCCTTTTCTTGGTTATTTTATGATTTCAATTTTTTTCCTGTAGTGTAATAAAAAAAGCTTTTCTAGTCTTCAACATAGAGGAAGCTTATTAAGACTGAGAGTAGAATATAAAGAAATAAGAAAGATAGATTTATGTGTATGTAAATATTGTTGAATATTGTTTTGCCAAAAGGGCAGGAAAGTAAGATTTATGCAGTGAATGATCAATGTGAGACACTGAGCCCAGAATTTTCTGTTTTTAACTCATTTAATCCTCCCAGTAATAGTGAGAAATGGGTGCTGTTTCTTCCTTTTACAGACAAAGAAATTGATACTGAGAGAAGTTGGGTACGAGCCTAAGTGTGCACAGTTATAAGTGGAAGATCTGACATTTGAGCCTAGACAGGCTGATCCAAAGTTCAGAATTTTTATCACAGTGGGCCACCAGCAAATGTCAGGCTTGAAGTGGAGGCCCCCAGAGAAAACACCAAAGAAAAGAAATGGTGGACGAAAAGAAAGAAAAATAGCCCTATTAGAAAGAATGAAGGAGCCAAGGAGGAGATGGCAGGCTCAGGTGTTGGCATACTGCTTCTTCTGAAAACTTTCAGTTTCCTTTAAACTTAGTTTAACAGGCCAATGACAAAAGGCATAGATTTAAGGTTAGCAGATTTTTACCATTTAAGAGCTGTACAGATTTAGAATCTTGATTTTTGTATCTTTTCCTGAGTATTTGACTATTTGCAATGAAAATAAAGAAGTGTTACCCAGTATTGGATCCTAAAAAGTTTCCCTAAGGATCAGAGCATTGAGCCAATAAGATGATGATTGTTTTAGCAAAGATAACATTTAAAGATAAATACAAGGTGTTTATGGTTTATAAATTATTTTTTAAATTGCCTTCAGAATTTCCCTATGTGGAACCTTGGCTCCCAGTATGTTCACATAAACCTAGTGTCTGTGATGGAAGGTATGAAGCTTTATGTTCCCTTTAAAGATCAATTCGTATAGATTTCAGTAAATCATTGCTTTTATCTTTGATTGAGGGTTAGATCTATAGTTGTAGTTTTCCTCTTTATATTGATTGTTAACTATCACAATAGATTTGTCTCAGGCATAGATAGAATGTTGGTTCTGTACTTATGAATTGACATTTTTTCAGTAGGAAAGTGCTATATACTAAAGCTGCCATTGTTATCCTAAAATAATATGCTGTTATAATTATGTTACTGGTACCTTAGCAAATAATATCTACTCGTCTCAAAAAAAGAGGTAAAGCTCATTTGCAGTAATGATATTTAATGTCAGTGCTATCTTAGTAGCTCATAGAACTCATAGTTGAATTCAGCATGTTCAGATATCTTGACTTAGCTTAAATGAAATATTGATTTAGTTTTCAATTAGATACATCAAGGAACCGTTTCCTGAAAGCTTTAAGTAAGTACTAATATAAAACCTGCAGCATATTAATTATAGTTCAATGAGGGGATTGGAGTTGTGTTTACTTAACTAAGATGTTTGACAAATAGCCAGAAGCCATGATAGGTCAAGTTTTGTTTTGAGCAAGACTGGAAAAGATGAAAGACATTTCTCCTGTTTCCAAATATTTTTTCATAATGTTAACAATTGTTTAATTAGTTGCCATTTGGTCACTTCATTAAATAAGGCTATAGGTTTAAAATAATTTTTCTCAAACTATGAATTTTCTTCCTTTCTTATCAATTTTTTAAACATATTTTTTCTACCTTTGCATTACTGCAATTGTTCTCTGGGGAGTTTCTCTGTATTGCATCTGGTTAGAACACTGATATTGCTGTCAAATAATGTACAAATAAATTTTTGTGTCTGAATATACATTTTTCATGGGCCATCAAAATGTGTTCTTTCCCTAAGATATTTACCTCTACAAAACAAAAGTAACAAAAATATTACCCATTAGTAACATTACTTTTGGAATGTAATTTGTTATTCATACGTGTATAATTTTGTAGATTCAAAGCCAAAATCTTGAATTGTCATTATTTTCTTTAAATCTTTGCACTGATCATGTCTGTTCCCCCTTTACTGTTTTCTTCTTTGTTTTTTTCTCTATGTGAAAGAGTACTGCTGTTGGCCTATAGCACACAGGAGCATTTCTGCAGTACCTGCTTCTGACTTACCTCTTTCATGAATCATATTTCCCTCAGGGTGAAATTAAAACAAGAACTAGGTGTATTATATTTCTTTAGATATGGTTATTTTTTAAGATGTGGTCTTTTTGACAACTCACAAATTTGGAAAAACATCTTAACTAATAAGCACTCAGACAAAGGTCTGCTCTCTAGAATTTGTAGAAAACTAAAAACATTAGGGTCCCAAACTTTAAAGACCCAGTCCAGAAATGGGCATCCCAGATGAACACACACTTCTCAGAGGATGAAATTAAAGAAACATATAAATACACGAAAAAATGCTCCACATCACTAGCCATCCATGAAATGCAAATTAAAATAACACTGAGATACCATCTCACCCCAGAAAGAATGGCTATCATAAACAAATCAACTAACAACAAATGTTGGAAAGGATGTGGGGAAAAAGGAGCCCTTCTCCACTGCTGGTGCAACCAATATGGAAATCAGTGTAGAGAATCCTTAAGAAACTAGACTGGAAATTCCATTCAAGCCAGCTATCTTCTTACTAGGAATTTTCCCAGAGGAACTGAAAACATCCTATCATAGTGATGTATGTGTACCTATGTTCATATCAGTATAATTTGTAATAGCCAAGTCTTGGAGACAACCAAGATGCCCTTCACCTGAGGAATGGATAAAAGAGATGTAGTATTTTTATACAATATAGTATTACTCAGCTATAAAGAATGACAAACTTGAAGCATTCATATTTAAGTGGATGCCACTTGAAGATATACTCATAAGTGAGATAAACCTGACCCAAAGGTGTAAATATCATATAGTCTCCCTAGTATAAGAACTCAAAAGAAGAAATACAGGTAGAAAGGTATAGCACAATTAACAGGAAAGCGAGAACTTGAGGACTGGACAATGAGGAGAGGGCAAGGAGAAAAGCTAGGAAACATGACAGGGGCAAAGCCATACATTTATATGCACAAGATGGGTAAGGCAATGATCCTGAGAAACATCAGCAGGTTTTTGAAACTATCAGTTAGTTGGTAGGATTCCCACCCTGACTAACTATATATGCTGATACTTATGAATTAAGCAACTACACTGAAGATAGCAATGTGTAATAGTAAGATCATGCTTGGATTGCCTGTCATTCTGGTCTTCTAAATATGTATTGCTTGTCATGTCATACCCATTATTGCCATACTGCCTCTCAAATAAATGTTTTTTAAAAAAGGCAATAACTGAAAAAAAGAAGAAAAAAAAAGTCACAGGACTGTCTGCTACAATGCTGTATATGGTTGGATTTCTAAATTTCTGTTGAAAAATATGTGTCTATTCATATTTAAATTTTTTTTAAATTTGTTTTTTTCATATTCTGTAGGGACTTAAAATTTAACATCTCAGTACTTTATGGAAAGTAACTATCCCATGTTATGCCTAAGATGTTTGATATTCAAACAGATAGTTAGGTTGAACCTAATTGCATATGTTGTCGGGTAATAATAAGCTTCTCTTCTTGAGGGTTAACGACCTAAGTTTGCAGACCAAAAATTAGAGATAAATAAGGGCTGTAGGACAGCCAACATTTTGGCACTGGCCTTTCATGTTGAGTGAAGGCACAAGACATAGGAGAACCTATACTGTAATATGTATCTCAGTTGTGTCCCAAATTTTCTGACCAAGGAGATTATGTGGTCACAGACCAGTGTGATCAATGATGTAGAATGTGCCTAAGAAGAGTCACATGGAGAGAAAACATTTTCTCAGGCTTTCACAGAGAGCATATTGGTGAAATACTGGCCATGACTCATTAACATGGCTGACATTGACAAAGGATCTACAAACTGTGGTACACAGTTTTAGGATAAATCCTGAGGGTATGTGACTGACTTATCAGATACAAAAGTTGCTTTTCTTGTTATATAGGTCTTGCTTTATCTTGGTCTGAACAATCCAGCAGGAAAGAATAAAAAAGAGTATAAAAAGTAAAGCCATATTAATATGCTGAGCTTTAAAAGGCTCAGGTCAGCAACTTCTGACTTTTCCAGTTCTATGGATAAACCACTATGAATATGGACTACTGGACTATATTGGAATATTTTGCTGAATTCACATACGTACAATATTTATATGACAATTGAGTACCCTTCTCTGACAAAAGTAAACCAAAAAGCATACAAATGGACCATTTTGTATCTGTATATTCAAAATAGGTAGGATAGATATACAGCTACATTCTCTTAATTCAATGAATAGAAAGATTTGTTTTCATAGTGTTTGTGGACAGGATATCATGTCTGCACCTTGCACAATGTATAACCTCAAAGGTAACAATATGCAGTGTATTACTGAAACTGTCCTACTAATTGGTTTTGCAACTATCTAATTACTATTTGTTTCTCAATAAATTATTAAAAAAGATGTAGTTTTTTTTAAGTGCCCCATGCTAAGTTTGTAGAAGAGGAGGATGTCCAAATGCGGTTGTCTCTGCACTTCTTTTGCAAAGTATTTTGTTTCTGTAAGATTTCTAACCTTAAACTTAGGCATTTTGCAGAATAAAGTTTATTTTGACTTAGTAGTTTTACCTGAAATTTGAAAAAAAATTTTTTTTTATCTGAAGGTATCAACTAGCATGTTTATATCTTAACACAACGAGCACATTACATTTTTAAGGAAAATTTACCATTTGTCTTGTCCTTCTATGAGTCAGAAAGAAAAAGGTGGTGCTTCCCTGCCCATTACTTTATGTCTAATTCATCATCTTAGGCCTCTGAAAAAGTCTCTGACACCACTCGATGAAACATGATATGTATGTGTATAGATAGATAGATAGATAGATAGATAGATAGATAGATAGATAGCAGAACTGGCGATTGAATTCAGGCCCTTGTGCTTGCCAAGCAAGTGTTTATTCTACTGAGCCATCTCCCCGGCCCCATGAAAATATATTTTGGCACTATTCTTTTTTTTTTTTTTTTGGCCAGTTCAGCCCACTCTAGGGATGGGACTGATGTGGCATGTGGTGCCAGGGATTGAACTGTGGTCTCTGTGCACTTGCCTAAGCTTTCCTAAGCGGTGCTTTAGATTGCTGAGCTAACACACTGGTCTCTTTGACATTATTCTAAATAACCAAATTTAATAAAGTGCATTTATGCAAAATCTATTTTTTGTATAAAGCTATGTTTATTTGATAGTTTTATCTATTAATATGTCTAAGTGGGGTATGTCACTACCAAAAGTACAGTTGAGACATAGTAAACAAAAAGAAGGAAAGAAAGGGGAGAAGGGGAAGCTAAATGAAATTGGCATTTGTCTTGTAGCATGAAAGCCATTTTTAACAGTGGTGGTCGGTATAGTTATTTTTAGGCATTTCCTTTATCAAATATTTAAAGGTAAAACTTTTTCCATGGCCAGCAAAATTCTGAGCTGAATTCATTTGACATTCTGCTGATGAAGGAATTTCACTGAGTGGTGTGACAGACTTTTTCAGAGGAGTAGGGTGATGAATCAGACGTAAAGTAACGGGCAGGGGAGCACCACCTTTTCCTTTCTGACCTGTAGAAGGCGAAGGCAAATGGTAAATTTTCCTTGAACATGTAATGTGCTAGTTGTGTTTCATGTTAAGATACAAACATGCTAGAAAATTTAAATAAAAATTTTATACCATTGGGGAAAATTGGAAAATAACAAAATCTAACTTTTAGGTCCATCTTTGACAGGGAAAGGTTTTTTCACATTTAAATGCTATCCAAAAAAAGATGAAAGAAAATACGGACATACAAAGCTTGCGATATGCATGCAATAGAAATAAAACATTAAATAACAACTTATCACGACTGTATTTCTAGTGAAAGTATTGGCAATGTTATCTACATTACTAAAACAATAAGAAGAAATGATGATTTTTCAAGCATTGGGGTGAGGATATGAGCAAGGATGTTTTGGTGCATAAGTAGTATACTGTTAATCACAGTAATGATAATTAAAGCAGTGCTTAGAGATTTTTTTTATTTAATCTACTCCACCAGTCAATCCATGCACTTTGCCTGGACTCTGAATACCACCAGAGTATAAACTAAAGCAGCTCATACTGTGGAGGCATCAGCCAAAGCGACTCATGAAACGTCGGTTGGCCTTATTCACAAAGGGCGCCACGTCCGCTGTCTCATGCCTTGATGATGCCCTGCCACAAAACCATCTCAAGAAAGTATTCTTGATCATTGGAGAAAGACACCATGTACGCTGAGGATAACCCCAGCGCTGTTTCAGTGGTGGGGAACATAAGTGTGTGTTGGTGATGCTAGGAGCTATCAGGCTTGGCGATGCATTGGAATTGCTTAGGAAGATTTAAGGAAATGGTGAAGCTTGAGTGCCACCCAGAGATTTTTATGTACTGGGTATGGAGTTAACCCTGAAACATGCATTGTTTATAAAGTAACCCTGAAATTCTAATATATATCCAAGTTGAAGGTCACTGACTTGAAACGAATGAAGAATATTTTAGCCATTTGATATTATTTGTGGTGTTTTGCAGTATAATAGAAAAGAGTATATGTGACTTAAATATTATGTGATGCTTAGGTAAATTATAACTTTAAAGTAGGGAAAACCACAAAAGACTAGAAGAGAATGTATAGAATGTCCAAAATATTTCAAGGAATTTGAGTTGCAAGTGATTTTTCTTCTTTTATCTTTAAACTGGCAGATGTTTACTGATGTTCTAGTCTTACTTTTTTTTTTTTTTTTTTTTTCTACAGGGAATT
>PVKA01007154.1:8283-69681 GCA_004027165.1 Ctenomys sociabilis | reverse complement strand
GGAGACTTTAGACAGCGGAGCTCCGGGCTAAATGATACTCACAGGAAGCTGAGCCCTTTCTTCCTTGAAGGAGCCTCACCCACTTCTAGACTGGCTCCCCAGCTGCTACAACCTCTGCCAGAGCTCTGAACCCCATCTCTTGCTGCTCCTTGAACAGGCTTCTCAGCCTATTTCAGAAAAAAACCTGACCCTCATGCACTTTGGCCCAGGAGAAAAACACAGGGCTGGAAAACAGCATCTGACCCTTCCCCCACACCCCCAGACATCACCAGCACCCCCAGAGCTCTAGCCAGGGCTTCTGTGGCCCCAGGGGGCTTCAGTGTAGCACACATGTTAAACTGTGATGGCTCAGGGCACACACATAGCCCTGCAGCAAGGCTGAGAGCTGATGTCCCCTCTAAGTACAGCCAGCTGAAATGGAATTCAGGATCAGTAGAATTAAAGAACTGATAAGATGGTTAAGAACAATAGTGGAAACAATCAGTTAATCCAGGATACTAAAGACAGCTTCTCTACAGCCTCTGTAATAGCTATCAGCTTATGTTTTTTTACCCAACAGACATGAAATCCCGAGTCTCCAAAATACTTGGTGGCAAAACATATTGGCCACAAAGCCCAGACTCTGCAGACACAGGGTGACAGGGGAAATTAGCAGAGAAAGAATAAGCAGAGTGCCCAGCAGGACAGCATGAATCACAAGCACAGGTGGGCAGGGATGCGCTAGTACTTGTTGCCTAAACTGCCTTCACCTGCTTTGTCTGAGAGCATTAAGCTTTCACTGTCTCATCTGTTCACCGGGACCAGGAACAGTGCCTTCATACTGTTCATGCACCCAAGGTCCAGCTCCAAAATCCCTCCTGTGAAGCCCTCTTAGATCTCCAGAAAAGAAAGGAATTCTTACAGCCTTTGTTGACCTCTCCAGGCAGTTCACACCCTCTTTGAGTTGGCTTCTCCGCTGTCTCCCCTCCAGAATTATCACTCCCTTGAGGACGCCAGCCACATCTTTGTGTCCAACATAAAGAAACTCCCAGCCATGTATTTTCAATGATTATAGATAAATCATTTAAGTATGGGATGATCCATTGTCTCATATCTCAAGCCAAGCCATAGTGTTATATAATTATTTGCTCAGCAAGCATGCAGGTAACATAGGAGTCATCTGCTTTAAACCGAAGCCCAGTTATTACCCACTTGTTTTCCAGTCTGTTGAGAAATAGATGTGTTAATGAAAAGCAGAGGAGAGGTAGGGCCAAGGGCCCTGTGTTCAAATCCCAACCTGCCAACTATGAGAGCAAGCTCCTTACACTCCCTAAGTCTTGATTTCCTTATCTTTAAAATGGGGATAATATCCCATTTGTCAGGATGATGGTGAAGGGGGAGTGGGAATGAACTGTCTCTGGAACCTTCTGCTCACACCCAGAGAGGCTGTGAGTCCCTCATGAGGCTCCTGTTCTCATCTGCAATCAGGGAATTGCAGCCAAACCTGGGGGAGGAGGGGGAGGAAAGAAATATGTAGAGCAGCACCCTGGTCAGGGACATTAGGAACTGGCTGTCCTCAACATGAGGTGACAAGTATCAGGGACTGGAGAAACAAAAATGGAACAGACAACAGCTAAACTAAGGCACACATTTTTATAAAAAGACAGGGAAGAGGGGGACAGAAGTTCTCATTATGCAGTTCACGGTGCCCTTGAATTCACTATGCAGCCCAGGTTGTCCTCAAACCAGTAGCACTCCTCCTGCAGGCACCGCTGTGCCTAGCTTCAGGCTTTTATTTCAAATATTGAAGATTAAAAATTGATTCACTGTGTAGGCAGATTTCAATCAACTGAAGAGAATGAGAGGGTGGAAGAAAAAAAGGGGAGGGATAACTTAGAGGTTCCAGTTATGGGCTTAGCAAAATGGTAGGCCTCTTCCCAGACCTTCCATGGTCCCACCCCCCTTCGAACAAAGGAGAGTCTGAGCAGCAAAGGGCTAGATGCAAGGCCATGTGGGCTCAGCAGAGGGACCAGGACTGTTCCAACTCTTAAGTCTTGGTTCTTCTACCTCAAAGATTGATAATGGAAAGACTTCCCAGCAAGTAGCAGCAGGTCAGCATGGCTTTCTTCACAGGGGAAAGAAAGACCCCAGATGCCAGAGTCAGACCCTCCCACCCCAAGTTAGGGGCTGAAATGCTCCAAGCTCTGCCTTTTTGCAGTTTGAACCAATCAATGACTGAGGGGTCAAAGTATGTGTTCTCAAGGCCATAGCCATCTCCCACACACGTCACCAAAATTGATGGCTGAACCCAAGCTGTTCCCCCACTATGGAAATGGGACTGCAAAAGTCTGCACAAGGACAGAGGGTTTGGCAGCTGTCATATTGATGAGGAAGGATTGTGTGTTTTCTGGTTTAAGAGTATGTCTTAAGAGGACAAGGCAAAAACAGAGAAAGCTGGTGAGAGCTTAAGTAGCCTATGACTGATGGGCCTATCTTCTTTCTTTCCTTCCAGATGTTACAGTGGATCTTTGGCCTTGAGGGCTTACGGCGGGGCAAATAAGGTCTCTAACTGGTTGGCTCTAGGCCAAGAGGCAGGAAGACCATGGAGCTGGCATATGAGCCCCTCAATGGCAGCCAAGTGTGGCTAGTCTCTCCCTTTGACCTCAATGGCTCTGTGGTGGCAGCCAACAGCTCGAACCAGACAGAGCCATACTATGACATGACCAGCAATGCAGTGCTCACATTCATATACTTTGTGGTCTGTATCATTGGGTTGTGTGGCAACACGCTTGTCATTTATGTCATCCTCCGTTATGCCAAGATGAAGACCATCACCAACATTTACATCCTTAACCTGGCCATCGCAGATGAGCTCTTCATGCTAGGGCTCCCTTTCTTGGCCATGCAGGTGGCACTGGTCCACTGGCCCTTTGGCAAGGCCATCTGCCGAGTGGTCATGACAGTGGATGGCATCAATCAGTTCACCAGCATTTTCTGCTTGACAGTCATGAGCATTGACCGCTATCTGGCTGTGGTTCACCCCATCAAGTCAGCCAAGTGGAGGAGACCCAGGACAGCCAAGATGATAAATGTGGCTGTGTGGGGTGTTTCTCTGCTGGTCATCTTGCCTATCATGATATATGCTGGGCTTCGGAGCAACCAGTGGGGGAGAAGCAGTTGCACCATCAACTGGCCAGGTGAATCTGGGGCATGGTACACAGGGTTCATTATCTATGCTTTCATCTTAGGGTTCTTGGTTCCCCTCACCATCATTTGTCTTTGCTACCTGTTCATTATCATCAAAGTGAAGTCCTCTGGAATCCGAGTGGGGTCCTCCAAGAGGAAAAAGTCTGAGAAGAAGGTCACTCGGATGGTGTCCATTGTGGTGGCTGTCTTCATTTTCTGCTGGCTCCCCTTCTACATATTCAATGTCTCCTCCGTGTCTGTGGCCATCAACCCCACCCCAGCCCTTAAAGGTATGTTTGACTTTGTAGTGGTCCTCACCTACGCTAACAGCTGTGCCAACCCCATTCTCTATGCCTTCTTATCTGACAACTTCAAGAAGAGCTTCCAGAATGTCCTATGCTTGGTCAAGGTGGGTGGCACAGATGATGGGGAAAGGAGTGACAGCAAGCAGGACAAATCCCGGCTGAACGAGACTACAGAGACCCAGAGGACCCTCCTCAATGGAGACCTCCAAACCAGTATCTGAACTGCCTGGAAAACAAAAGCACAGAGAAGCCAACTTCTGTCTCTGAGCAGTGGGCTCTGTCCTCAGACCCTCTTCCTCCCAACCATCACTCTAACTTCCTGAATAAAGGATTGCTCAGCATGAGCCTAGTGCAGAGAATAGGGTCAGAGCTGGTCTGATTGAATGATAATGTATCACATTGATCACCACCCCCTTAAGGTGACATTTAAATCCCGGCAGACAACTCAAAAATCTGGAGGAGATCACGCCTGGGCATGACCTTGAGAAATGCTGAAGCTCAAGAAAATCAGAAAAAAAACCTACATATGTGTTTGTGTGCTTAAAGACCAATATGTAATCTTGTGTTCTGATATTTATACTTGTATTATTCCTATCTATTCTTTGTACAGTTGTTACCTTCATTTTCTTCATGCACATATGCAAGTAGCAAAGTCAACCGTGCATAGACATTCACCACAATATGGAACTCAAGAAATGGACTTAGAATGAACCCAACAAAGCTTATGCTTCAGGGATCTCTCTGGCAGTTTGGGCATATGGTCATGATTTTGTTTTTAAAAATGTGAAAGTAAAATATTTTGTATTTTTTTAATTTAGGAGGAGCCCTTAAACTGTATAAACTTCCAGCCTCACAGGATCTGCCTCTACCTTAGGGTGTTTGCCTCATTAAATTCAGGAAAGTTTGATCAATTCAGGAGATGGGAAAGATATTTGGATGCCCAAAATATAAATTCACAAGTTTCCTACCCCCCCCATGCAATCAGCTATTCACACACACCCAAGGACTTCAATGGCTGTGGACTTCAATGGTCATCAGTCACTATACTCATAAAGACAAAGCTGGCTTCGTTTTAAGATTGCATTATTCTTCTCAAGGCTTGGTCTTCATTAGGAAGCCACAGAGAGGAAAAATCACTAACCTGAAAGACAAGAAATAGAAAGACTATGATTCTTTTTTTTTTTTAAGACTATGATTCTTGTGGGGAAACAATTTTTTCTCCTTCCCACTGTGAAAATAAATAAGGACGAAGCAAAATTATACCTTTATGAGAAACTATGAGACAGGTTTTTTTTTCTTTTAATGTTGGATATGGCTTTCTAATGTAATTCAACAACCTCTCAAGGGGTTTTAAAAAGGATTTTATACAAAACTAGGCTTTTAGAAAATCACTACGCATATTAAAGATCTAAGAACATTGTTCATAAAACAAAAACATACATATCAGCCAATAAATATTCAGCATGTGGAATGTGCAGGTGTGTGTGTGTGTGTGTGTGTGTGTGTGTGTGTGTGTGTGTGTGTTGAAAGGAGCCCCAGCCTTCAGCAGTATTGCTACCTTACCTTCTTTGCTGACTGTATACATTTCAAGCACTATATGTTTAATGTTATGGACTCTGAGATTTTTTCCACAGAGGATTTTTGTTGCTCAAAATGTAGAGAGGTTTATATATAAGTGATAAGAAGGGACAGTGTCCCATTTTGTCAACTGAGCACAATTGCTGGGGCTTTGAAGAAACATATACCCATCATTTGCAAGATGCCACCATCTTCGGGTATGACTCTTAAAGTATGACTCTTAACATCTGGCATACAGATTTTGCCATATTTAAAAATGAGCTTTCTTCTTCTGGCTCTCTAAGCAAGTGCTGTTTGAAGGTCAGGATGAGTAAGTGTCCCACCTGTGGCTTCCGTGTTAATGCACTGCTTTCATTCCTGCTGCTTGTATCATTCGCCTCATTCCGCAAACTATTTACTGTGGTTTAAGAAACATGTTCAATAAGATTTATGATAGACAAATAAACTCATTCAAAAGTAAGAAGAAGTGCAAATATGAAACAAGACTATAGAGAAAGCTGTTATGCACAAATGCATGTGGTAAAATCCTACACTATAGGGACCTGGGCACTGTAGGGAGGGAACACATGGGATGAAAGCCTCACTGAGCTTTATTAAAAATTAATAGTTTGGAACTTTGCAGGAAGACTCTAGCAATTAGAAGTGCAAAGTGCATGACTCTGAGGAATTAGACAAGAACTGCTAAACACAAGCAATGGGGAAGATTAAGAGCGCAGGACCTCAAGTTCTTAAGTAGCTCCATCAACAGTACAATGGCAAACTTTTCCTTCATTTAATGCATTAGCCTAACTGTCCACCAGGCCCCGCCCATAACCTTATCCTCCACCAAAGGACAGGAAAAGGTCACACAGCCAGAAGAAACCCAACGTTAGGATGAAAGACAAGCCAGGGACCCAGTCAGATTCCAGGAGCCTACGTGGGTCAAAGATCTCAATAAAAGGAGCTGAACACAAGAAACCCATAAGCAATTTACTTTCAAATTCTCCCTACTGCTTCTGAGAAGCTATGATCTTGTTTCTCCTCCTTTCCCATCTTTAAGTAAATTGTCTTCTTTTATTTTAAACTGCTTTTTTTTAGTTTTCTTTAACCAGCATTGGTTTTAGGATCCTGGGGAGCTGTATGTTCCCGCAGAGCAGTGGCTGTCTGCCCCTGGAGATTAACTGTGGCGCAGCATGGCACAGGGTGAGATTCCCTCAGATGTTACGAGACTATCATTAGAGGCAATGGCAGCTACCAGCTCCGCAAGCTATGGGCTTGTTCCCTGGCAGTTGTATCTAATGGAAACTGGCCTTTTAAAAAGAAAAGCAAGCAAAGAAACAAATGCTATAAACTCAGTTTTACCATTCTAATGAGGTTTCCCAGTGACAGTTAATGATGTAAGGACTTCCAAATGATATGAGAAACAGTGTAACTTCCAATCTGCTGGATGTCCAAAACTCTGAGTTTGTGCTCCCCAAAAAATTGAAGAATGAATTCTAAGAGGTACAGAGGAGAAAATATTTATTGAGGGAAAGATAGCTTCTGTCTAAGAGAGACGGAAGAGGGATCAGGAAGTGAGTTGCCTGTGAGTCTGCTTCTTAAAGGAAGTTTTGTGGAGCAAAATCGAGGTGGGTATAAAACCATGAGATGGGAAAAAAATGATCAACCAATAAGACTACAAATGTAGGAATTACTTAGGTAACATCCATCCAGTGGGGAAGCAAGTTGCATGGCAAGTATACATGGAAAGAACAAGGACATCGCCTAGAAGGGAAGAGTCCATGTCTTGGTCCCCCACCCAGCCGATTGATACCTGTTAGAGTACCAGTCTTTAACAGTTATCCCTGGGGAAAGACGTGTCATCATTCCATCTTTGTCTTGAGGCCTGGTCTTCAATGAATGTGCATCCACCCAAAGTTTGATGTGTTCTCATCTTGTATCTGACTCCCCCAAGGGCCCATTAGTACCTGACCACCTATAATCCTTCTACCTAACTTAACTGTCTATAATGCTAGGGTCTTTGAATATGTGCTGTTTTTGTTGTTGTGCTTTTTTCCCCAAGAGACCAAGGACTGGTAGAAAAAAATGTCAAGGCAGTCAAGTACAATCCATGTTCTGGTGACCAGAGAACCAGTCTCCAAGACAGCAATTGGCAACCTCAGAATCAAACTCGTCCCCAGTATCTGGGGCTTTCATCTATCAACAGACTGACCACCTGCAGGTAAAAAAGAAAAAGAGTGGTCTTTAAGATCGAGGTTATAATTCCATCCAAACAAGCAGTCAGTGCAAGTGTTGTAGACAGCTAAGTTAGACATCATAGGTGCCCTCAAGGAGACAACAGGGAAGACACAATGACCTGACACTCCCACTGTGGGCTAGACCTCAAGGCAAGAGTAAACAAATGCCAGCTACATACTTCCTTAGCAGCGGCATCAGGGACTGATATTCTAAACAGGTATCAATCACCTTGAAGGAGCCGGAGTCACTGACCCAATCCCTACCAGAAGAGCCCCTGTTCCTACTCATGTCCACTTGCTATGTGTCTCACTTCCCCAACTGTTCCTAATTTAATCAATTTTATCAGAGCAATTGCACTTGGCTGATCATAATTTTGTCCCACCTCATGTGTGAGTTCCCGTTTTCTCCACCTTAGACCCACCTCATTACATGGTTTTGCTGTATAAAAATCCCTAGAAATGGCAAATTCCTGGGCAACCCACTTGGGTCCCCCTTCTGTCCTTCTCTCAGACAAGAGCTCTCTTTCCCTCAAGAAATGTTTTCTGCTGTTAATCTACGTTGTCCCTAAAATTCATTCTTCAGTTTTAGAGAACAAGAACACAGCCCAGATATCTTTCAGGTTGGGAGTTTCATTCCCCCATATCAGAAGTAGCATTTCCACTTAGAAATGTGTTTTCTAGTTTTTTGAAATATCTATTTCAAGGATGACTTGTTCTCTGGTTTTCTTTTACCTAAAAGAAAGAACAAAATTTTTAATGTAAATGCTACCACAATTTTAATTCAAAAATTTAATCAGCTGTAGCTCAACATCATGAAGCTAGATCTACTGGATGTTAAGAGAATAAATAGTAATGTAGCCCATTGATTTTAGGGTATCACTTCCATTAACCTAGGCAGTTAAGAGCTGCCCTGTGGGCTTAGTGAGAAAGGTATTGGGGAAGATATGACATGGCCCGAATGTCAGTGTGTGTTCCAGCATTATCACTGGAGTTGGAGTTGGAACTTTAGTGGGGTTCATACCACAGCTTGGAATACTTAGGATGCAAAGACAGAGGATGGTGAAAATTGGACACAAAGACAAAAATGTGGGCTGGTGGATGGGATTTTCTGAGCTGGCTATGAACTGGGTCGATTGGCTTATTCAGGTTATCTTATGGCCACTGCTAGTTTGCTTTGGCAGCACCTGCACTAAACACATGGACAGTGCTTGCCGAAGCTTGTACCCCCAACTGCCCTGGATAGGAGACTCATAATGGAAATGCATATGGTCTGACCCCTGGGATGGCTGCTGAGGTACATGTTCCCAGCCCACTCTAACAATGACTATGCAAAGAAGACTGAAGTCACCATGGAAGGAGGACAGGAATGTGGGGGCTGGCTGATGAAAGGGGACACTGTCCGAGTGTTCCATTTATGGTCAGCAGAACCCACTTCGTGTTTCTAAAGTATGTATTATTATAAGAATCACAATAGTTGGTGTCTAAGTGATGATTTAGAGTCAATCACTTGTCTTCCCTGCATTTTTGCTACAATCAAAAACATCAAATTTCTCATCCAACATTCTATCAAAGCAAAGCTTTACCTAAGTGTTTGTTTTGCTTCTAACGTGCAAATTTCTGGGAACATTCTCCTAGGTAGAGCTTCTAATTCTTTCTCCTGGCTCAGGCAAAAAGTAGGCACCAGGGACTGTGTTCTACTCATAGCAGAAAAATTCCAGTAGCCACCATTCCTGACTCAGTGACCATTCAGCCTGGGAATAACAGCTCAACGACACCTGCCACCCTCATAGCCACTTCCAACGCCTGCCTGCCCCTTCCTCCCCACAGTGGTGGCTGAGCTCCAGCAGATACTATTTATTCTCCTGGAAATGTCTCTGGTTGTATCTATCTGGATTGTGCTTAAAAACAGAGCTAAATATTAACCAAGACCCAAGCAAGCCAACTATAAAGCATTATTGATTCTCCTAAGATGAGAAGTGCATATAATGTCATTATAGTAAGCACTCTGGCCAGGTCGCCCAGCACAAGGAACACCTGCCTCCCATTTGGCACTGATTTTAAGCATTAGCGAGCTGAAGGCAGAGACTCAGCTTCAGGGGCTGGAGACACAGGAGGCAACAGGCAGGAAGGGTCTGACTTCACTTTCAATCTTTTTTTTTTTTTTCCTGGCATTATCAAAAGGAGGGAGAGGGTGGAGGGCCTTTGGCTTGGATACTGGTATCTGAAAGCAGAAAAGAGATATCCTGATTAGAGATGCCATTGCCCCATCTGTTCAGAAAAGCCTGCAAGAAGTGATAAGGCCCACTTACAAAGAAATCTGAAATGTCATCCAATGGCCTTTCTGCACCAATCATTTGGCGAAGGGTGCCTCTAGGTGCTCAAGGATGAAAAGAGGGTTCACAGTAGAAGTCACTGAGGAAAGGGAGGCCCAGGTGAGCTCAGCCCTAGAGGCTGCCAGCTCTACCAAAGGAGACAGCTTGGCCCCTAGGCGGAGCCCCTTCAAAGAGCGTGTGGACAGTGATTCCAGTTCCAGCCTAACCCCACCCCAAAGAACAGATTGCAGAGCAGCAAGTACAGGGGCACTGAGGGCAGCTGCTGGTCTCCATCAGACGCACAATCAGCTCTCTAATGGTGGGCAGCAGCCCCCTCACCAGGTCCAGGAGGGCAGCTGCAGTGCTAGTCCCCTGGTGGCCAGGGCCACTGCAAGTTAACACTTCCTCTGTCTTTTGGGCAGCTGGGGTACAGGCTCCTGTTCCCAGGGGAGGGAGAAGGTTTGCTGCAGAGTGAATTGATGGTTTTCTTCTAAGAAGAAACCCAGAAGGTCCTCAAACCACAGAACCAAGGTTTAATTTCTTTCCTAATGGAACCAGCAGCATCTCCCTTCTCAAGACAGAAGAAGCCTTCCAAGGTTCTAAAGTGCTCCTGTGTGGTGTTCACTCCAGGGGGCTCCCAAACATAACACACACACACACACACACACACACACACACACACACGCATGAGATGCTGGCCTACTGGGGCTGCATCCGAGCACACATACAAGATAAATGGGATATGCATGTATGTGAAGGGCATCCTCATATGTACATGTGTGGAGAATCCTCAGACCTATAAGGCACATGTGCAATACACACAGGAGCCATGTATGGGACACATGAGGCCCTCCAATGGCCTTTCTTTCTTTCTTTCTTTCTTTCTTTCTTTCTTTCTTTCTTTCTTTCTTTCTTTCTTTCTTTCATGTATTTGGTACAGGGTCTCACTATGCAACTCAGACTCATGGTGCTCCTCCTGTTTTCAGCCTCAGTGCTGGTATTACAGGCATGTACCACCATGCCTGGTCTTGGTCACCAGCTCAGCACACCCTGGGGGCAGGATCAGCAGGGCGTGTGGTGCCGGGGACTGAATCTTGGTCCCTGCACTTGCCAAAGCAGGCACTCAGTCAGCTGAGCTATCTCATCGGGCTTTTCATTTTTTTTTTTTTTAACAGGATCTATAGGGTGTTCAGGGTCTCGCTACTAGTTCAGACTCATAATGATCTGCCTATTTACAGCCTCCCAAGAGCTGGGATTACAGGCGTGCACTACCACACAGTCTCAATTGTCATCTCAGCATGCCCTGGAGGTGAGGCCAGCACAGCAAGCCCAGGGATCGAACCCCTGTCCCCTATGCCTACTTGCAGGTGCTTCAATCTGCTCAGCTATTTTCTAATGGCTTTTCAAGGAAGGACAGAAAGATAATGTGATAATCGTTCATTGAGTTATTTATTTTTTATTGCTTGAAATTCACTTTTTCCTAGGCTGAGGCCACAATAGGGAGAATGCCAATGAATATTCATTTTTCTCCTGGGCTGCCACATAATGGAGGGAATGATGTCCTGTATCATATAATTTTTTAGCAGAAGACTCTGCCCCCATCACAGTGCAGGGCTAGCCCTCACTAGTTGGCACTGATACCACAGACCACCTCAACTAACAAAATTAAAAGTAAAGCATGGGCAAAAGGGTGTGACTGGTTGACAATTCATCATCCTCACTTATCAAACAACTTAAAGCAACACCAACAGCAATGGTTTTGCAAAGTAAGAATCACTGAAAATAATTGGTAAATTTATCCTCATCAAGGACAGGATCTTCAAACACACAAACACACACACACACACACACACACACACACACACACACACATCTTAGTAGAAATCTAATGCTGAGCACCATGGGAAGCCTGCAGTGTTCATCCATCAAGAAAATGAATGGAAGCTACCTTCCTCCCCCATGAAAACACTTCCTCAAAGAAGCTCTTGAACATAAACATTGTCTTCCCTGCTGCCATCCTACTGCAGTCTGCTTCCAAGGCTCAGGATTTGCCCTCTGAGTACCTGCAGTGCTGCTGGGGAAGACAGCTGCAGAAGAGTAAGGCCCTCCTTTGATGAGCAGAACCCTAATCTCCAGGGTTCATGCATAACATTAATTAAGTTAGCTGAGCTCCAGCTACACTGCCAACCTGGCATGCTAGTCACCAATGGAGTGAAGGCTCGGCATGAATGAAGATGTATTTTGTTTGGCTTCAGCTTAAATGTTCTTCAGCAGATTAAAATAGTTGCCCTAATATCTCTTCCAAGCTCCCTGGTAGATGGGTGGTGGAGGCAGCAGACCACAGCTCTTTCCATTTGCTTCTCCTTGGCACCTTCACCCAGCTGTCCTTTGCTTCCCTGGGTTCCAAGGGGTTATCAACCCCGAAGTATTAGAGGATGTACCTTCAGCCACATGCTGGGCCTCAGTGAGGGGCTGTCGAGGCAGCCAGCCACCCATCTACCTTGGCCTTCAGTGGAACGTTTCTCGTGCAGCTGAGCAGACACCAAACCTAGTTTGCTACTAGCAACACAGTCTGGAAGCTGTTGGGCAGACACGAAAATGGGTATGTGTAGGGTTGGAAACATGAGGGCTTTCTTGTAGCCCCTAGGACTCATGAAAGTAGGCAGTAATTTCTGGAAGCAAACTGAGTGAAGCACTGATGCAGCAGATAACTTCAGTAGTACAGAGACTGACTTCACCTTAAAGAGTACTAAGGAAACAGCATGGTGGCACATGCTTGTAAGCCTGGAACTCTGGGAGGCAGAGGCAAGAGGATCACAAGTTCAAGCCCAGCTTGGGCAAGGTTAGGGACTTAGTGAGACCCTCTCCCAAAATTAAAAAAAAATTGAAAGGCTGTGGATGTAGCTCACTGTGAAGGCCCTAGGTTCAATCCCCAGTAACCCCTCCACCCCAGCTCCCTCCACCAAACAATATATCAAGGAAGCTAGACACAGCGACATATGCCTGCAGTCACAGCTACTTGGACAGCTGAGACTCTTTGCAGTTCAGCACTTCTCAGTGGTTTCCTGGAACTACATCCACATTTCTTGCAAAACTGTGCTCTAAGAGCTCATTCTCTAATCTTTCAAAGATTTTTTTTTTTTGCAAATTCTATACTATCCCCTGTAAACCGGGAGCAAGGGGCCAAGGATACAGCTCAGCAGTGTTTGCCTAGCCTGCACAAAGCCCTGGGTTCAATCCCTAGTACAAAAAAATCAAATCAAACAAACAAATGAAAAGCATGAATAAGAGCCACTTCATTTTCCTAAAACACAGTGGGAGTCAATTCTGTGGGGATGAACCAGAAAACTCAACTCGCTGGGTCCATGCTCCGTGGCCCAGTTCTCCATCCATGCATCTCCCTTCCTTCGGCTGCTACATGCTGACAGGGCTTGACACACATACCTGCGCAGGAGGAAGAACTCTTGAAACAGTCAGCTGGTGAGAACTGGTTTCCCATCTGTTCCAACTCAGAGGAGCTAGCCCAGCCTGTAAGTCCCACGAGCAGCTGCCTAGCTTACTCTGATTGCCAGAGCAAAGCCACGGACACTTGGACTGCGCAGGATGACTGGAAAGCCTCCCCCCAGGGAACGTCCTGGCTCTCACACTGACAGCGCCTCACGAATAAAGAGCAGTGCATGGGGACATGGAGCCGATGCTCGGAACTCGCTGGAATGCAGTTGAATGTGCACTGTGCATATTTCTCAGTATTCTTGTTCATCTGATAGTGAATCTACCCACCACCTCCTGGGCTGCCCCTCACTGCCACTGAATGGTGTGCTGCTCCCAACAGTGAGATCAGTGTCTATTAACACCACACATATTAATACACATGCTATGTTCTGCCATAGCAGAAACACTCTCTAGGTCCTTAGAGTACTGCCAGCATCATTTTGTTTTCTCTTTGTCTTCTGTGGTGCTCAGAATTAAACACAGGGTCTCCAAAAGGACCTACTTACCCAGCCCTCTCTATGTGTTTAATTTTTATTTTGGGACAAGATCTCACTAAGTCACTAAGTTGCAAGGGCTGGGCTTGAACTTGTGACCTTGCTAGACATGTTGGGAATACCCAGCTTGTTTTGTGTGTCTTTTTTTGGAGGTGATGAGTATTATAAACACATTTTTGTGCTCTCTGACATGCCTTGCTTTTGAAGGAGCCAAACAGCTTTCCTTTTCCTCCAATTCTATATGAACACAAGGAAGCCTGGGACACCCAGTGAAAACTTCCCATCACCCTGGTGCCCAAACAGATTCAAGTATATGATCAACGGCTTTCATATCAGGAACAGGTGTGCACAATGGTCCATGGCCAGACCTTCCACATTCTTTTCTTAGTATAAGTTTGCAGTACAAAATGATTTGGTGGGTTGTGGGGAGTCGGTACCTGTGCATAAAACATCTGAATTCTTTTTTTCTCCCCTTTCTTTTCCTTCCTCTATCTTCTTCTCTATCCATTAACATTCTTACAGTATTTTTTTTTGTTTTTTTGGTCTTTTTGAGACAGGGTCTCACTATGCAGTTCAGGCTGGCCTTAAGCTCACTTTGTAGCTCAGGCTGGTCTCGAACTCACAACAATCCTCCTGCCTCAGCCTCCCGAGTGCTGGGATTATAGGCCTGCGCCACCACACCTGGCTTGTTACAGTATTTTGGATGAGTTTATTCTTGCTAACACAGCATTTCTGTGTTGCTAGTATTTAGATGGATGATAAAACTGCTTTTACTTTTTAATGAGCCTTTATAGTTATAAATGCTTCTCTTGTCAGACAAATGTTTGCTGTCAAAAGTGATAAAATCTCATGCTAGAAAACAAGAGGCAGGCCAGCCAGATAGCTCAGTGGACTAAAGAGCCTGCTTAGACAGGTGCAGGGACTGGGGTTCCATCCCCGGTGTGCTGTGCAGGCCATCCCCCTGGGCTGAATGAGATGGCAACAGAGACTGAACATGGTAGTACATGCCTATAACCCCAGCACTTGGAAGGCTAAAAACAGGAGGATCACTACGAGTCTGATCTGTGTAGTGAGAGCCTGTACTAAAATACATGGGAAAAAAAAGAAAGAAAAAAGAAAAGAAGAGGCAAAGACTTTTTTCTGATGTTCACAAAAATTTACACAGGGGCCAGCAAAATAGCTCAGCAGATTAAAATGCCTGCTTAGGCAGACACAGCAGCTGGGGTTCGATCCCAGCTGTGCTGTGCTAGCCCCACCCCTGGGGTGCACTGAGGCTGCAATTCAGACTGGACATGGTGGTGCACACCTATAATCCCAGCTTTTGGAAGGCTGAACATAGGCAGATAACTATGAGTCTGATCTACATAATGAGACCCTGAAGACCCTGTATAGCCTGTACTTCAAAATACAAAAAAAAAAAAAAAAAATTACACAGGTACTATTTTTATTAAATGTCTTCAAATGAAGTCATGGTCTTAATGGAAGGGGCTTAAGTCTGTTCACCAGGCAAGCTATGTGACTCACCTGACTCACCTGCCTTACTTTTCTCATTGCTGAGACAAAATACCCAACACTCAAAGTTAAAGGAAGCAAGATTGAGTTTTAGCTCACAGTGGGCAGAGGTTTCAGTTTATAATTGGCTGGCATCAAGGCAGGGCAGCATGGCAGAGGGGCATCAGAGAGGAGAAACAGTTCATGACAGGCAGAAGGCAGCAAGCAGCAGCTCTTTTTTCTGTCCCTGCATACTCTATATTCCATGCACCCTAAGGATAGCATGCATATACTAACCTATGCCAAACCCATCAGTGGGCTAATTTAGCAATCACACATCTTTAATCTCAGTGTCACACAATGCAGACCGAATCACCACTGAAAAAGCCCCTTCTGTGACTGTGTGAGGCTTTGGAGAGACATCTAGACATAAACCATATTATCCCCTGTGTCCCCACCTACCTGTGAGAAAGGTCCCCTGTGCTTGGAAAAAATGGGCCAGAGACTTAAGATACACCACACACAAGTCCAACTTCCCAAGAGCCTAGAGTAAGATGGGCTTTAGAATTTTATGATTTGCTTTAGAACACTCAGCCCAATCAAAGGCCTATATACTATTATGCAGATTTTGCTAAATCCTCAGCAATCCTCAGCAAATCCTCTGACTGACAACAAAAGAATAAAGAGAAAAAGAAAAAGTTTGAACATAGAAACCTCCTGGAGTCCATATTTTACGTATAGGCTTTCAATGGCCCACTCGGATTTCTCTAGCTAGGTCCTAAAGCCATGACAGATTTCTGTGACAGCAGCATTTACCATAGAGAAATGCCGGGAGCCTGGAAATTAGATCCAAGAGAATAGCTATCATGGTCTCCTCATCTTTGACTCAAATCAAAGACAACACATTTCCATTTGTCTGAAACAGAGCCTTGATTATCAGACTACTAAAATCAGAAGAGGGAACATGTTCATCATTCGACCCGTCTCTGTGGACTGTGGCTTGTGCCAAGCATTCTGCATGCGTTATCTCACTCTGCTCCCCTAAGTGCCACAGTTATCCACATTTCCTCATCCGTTAAAAAAAACGGGACAAATCATACATCACAGAACTTTGTAAGGGCTGGACGAAAGAGAAATATTTTTAAAACTGTCATATTATGAGGTGACTAGAGGTGGCCAGTAAACACTACATAGGCTGTTTCTGTGTTGCTCAGGTTGCCTTGAACTCTGGGGCTCAAGTGATTCTCTGCCTTGGCTTTCTGAGGAGCTGGAAATAGATACGCACCACCGCATTCACCAGGTTCCTTCACCTCCATTCAGAACAAAAGACCAGAAATATCTTGGCTCTTAAACAAACCATTTTCTAAAACTGGTTAATATTAACTCCTGGCTTTTAATCCTACCATTAGTAGAAAATTTAGCTGCCACTCAGAAAGCCAGCTTTGTGATGCAGGATAACAGTGAGCTGGAGCACAGGGAAGCAACACAATGATGTCTGTGCCCACGGCAGGACATGGTTCTGCTCCATTCTGTCCCTCTCTGGATAGAGGACGTTGTTCCTCTGTCAAGCCTAACTATACCTTGGGCTCTAGCAGAGCAGACCGAGGACAGCCTCCCACCTCTGACAGAGAGCTTCAGAGCATCCAACCTTCTAGAAACTGGGTGTCCCACAAGGTACAGCTTTGCTGTACTCTTTCTATTCTTCCTCCAGTGTGAGCCCACAGGTGGACTGGGACCTGGTACTAACTAGAGAGAGAGGATGGCACCACCCATTCTGGGCCTATCACTATCTGAAACCTTTACAGGCCTCTAAGAAACAAAGGGTGCCACCAAGAAACAGGAACATGACAGAGGAGCTGCCTCCAGAGGTGTGAAGAATGTGAGGTAGTCAGTAAAGAAAATCATGAGGGGCCTGAACGAAGAAAGAGGAGGGGAGGAGATGGGGCCAGCAGGGCACAGTGCAGAAGCTAAAGTAATCCAGTCAGTGCCAGGATCCAGGTGGAGCCCTCACCTAGAGCCAGAGGGCAAGAGAGCTACAGAGGCAGCCTCTAGACTAGGAGCCAAGAGAGGCCACACACTCAGTGGGGAAGAGGACATGGCACCCGTCTGTGAAGTCCCCATCTCAGGACCCCCTGAGCTCTCACAGTGCTCCCAAGATTAAGTCAGTCCTTGGTATGTGACTGCTTTGAAATTCATCAAATTTGGTACTCAATATGTTCTTGATGCAAACACTTGCCACAGTATTCAGCTTATACTCAACATGCAAATTGGAACTTGGCCATGTCAGCTGCCTCATGACTTTCTACCCTTCCCACCCAGAAGAACTAGTTTGGTGCGCATCACATCTGGTACTCACCATGCCACCCAGAGCCAACTAAGGTTGCTGAGGTGTCACTGTAACCAGCACAAGTGAGGGGGGCAGGGGTTGGTTGTGTTCGATGTGCTCTAAATCAGAAGGCTTTTAGAAGGCAGCCATCTGCCTGCTGGGAGCTGCCACAGTGGTGGTGGGTGAGAATTACAGCCTCAGACCACACTCAAGGCAGCCACGCACAGGCTACTCCATACAAGTTAGTCAAATAGTCACGCTGTCCCCAAAATTATATTTCTACAAGACCCGAAATGCAAATTTCCTCTTGTCAGAGAATTCAAACTCTCTTACCACCCAGCCTTATGCAAACAGGTGTGATGTTTCTAATTTATCTGACTGAGCTTCATTCAGCAAAACAAAACTGAGCTAATGTCTTAAGTCCAATTAGGTCTAGACAGACAGACTCGCTCCTTTTTGTAGTTCAGCAGTGTCCTCCAGCTCTGATTGGTGACTCTGGGTCTTTGAACTTCATATGCCTTGACTGTGTTGTTGTCTGGATATTTTAGGGTTGGATTATGTGATTCCCAGGATGGGGAGTGGTCCTGCAGAAGGGTGACCCCAAAGAAGGGTGGACTGGAAACCCACTTCTTCCTGTTCTTATGGCCGTCACACTGGATCCAAGAGGAAAGCATCTCACCAGGTATTCATCATCAGGTCAACATTTTCAGGTGACATGATGGCTACCTGAAACCTCCTGCCTTTCTCTGGGTAAGGGAAGGGCAGCCTCACTAGAACAAAACTGCCTCTTCCAAACCTCCACTCTCATGTGGAAAGACATTGAAAGTGCCAGGTCAGGGACTCTTATGTTGACCCCAGTGTTCCTGTCTTGAGAGAATAAACATCTGGGGACAGAATCATATGCAGCTCAGAAGCAGCCAGGTAAGGGATTGGATGGCTAATGCAGGCAGGAGCCACTCCAACATTCATAAGTCTGAAGAGGGGCCAGGGAAATAGCTCAGTGGCATAAGAGCCTGCCTGGTAAGCACAAGGTCCCGAGTTTGATTCCTAGTGCCAAAAAAAAAAGTCTGAAGTCACATAATGTAGGGAGAGCACTGATATAATGTTGGGATATGAACAAATTCAACATTTTTGAAGTTAGAAAAAAAATCAAGATTTTTTCTTCTAATTTGGAAATTACTAAGACAAGGTGTAATGTGATTATTTTATTTGCTAGCATATCAATAAACTGTTAAATCAACAAAAGTCAAACTATTCACGCACATTGTAAATGTTGAGTGTCTACTATGGGTCAGAGACCCTTCTAGAAGCTAGGAATTCAGTGACAGAAAAGACAGATCAACTCTCTGTTCCTTGTTATAGGAGAGACACTAATTAAAAAAAAAAAAAAAAGCACAAACACATGAACTTGCAATTTCAAGAGGATGACGAATGCTATGATGAAAAGACACAGAAATTAAAGACTTATGGCTGAGGATATGGATTACAGAGCCAGACAGAGGGCTTACACACCAGCTCTGCTCCTTCCTCAGTGGCTTGGGGAAAATTACAAAACCATTCTCAGCCCCAGTTTCCTCCTTGGTAAAGTGAAGATATGATCGGGGTATAGTGATGAAAATTCTGTGTGTGTGAGAACTGAGGAAGGTCTTTCACATGCAGGGCTTATGATGATAAGCGACAATGAACACTTACTAAATGTCATCTCTTACTATTTTAGCCTAGTGTGCACCTGGCAGCCTTTCTGGGGGAGGTAATGGCCACATATAGATCTGGCAGAAGACGCTGCAAGAGCAAAGAGCTTGGAAAGAAGTGAGCCAAATCCCGCTCTGTGGCACTGAATGGAGATGAGAGATAGGCAGGCTGAAGTTGGGTGAGGGAGGAGAACAGAGAGACAGAAGAGGCCAGGATATATAGCTCAGCAGCATAGACCACAGACCTGCCTGGCAAGCACAAGGCCCTAATACCCCTGCCTCCTCCAAATAAAAAGATAAAAGGGAGGGATAGATGTTCTAAGAAGGCACTGAGGCCTAGAATAGTAAACACACAAGTGATCCACAAACACTTACTCCTTCTCTCTGTTTCCACTGCCATCAAAGCTTATCCCTGATCCACTGCACTGAGCCTCTATCTCCAAAGGAAAGAATGAAGTCACCTACACAGGGGGATGACTAAGAAAGGACAACTGCTGTGGCAGAAGCCTGGGACTACCCACCATGGAGAGGTGAAGTGGAGAAAGAAAAGCCAGCAAAAATTAGTAAGAAGTATCCGGGGAGGGAGAAAGAAAACTGCAGGAGCACACTGCAGGTATCAGGAAGAACGAGTGTAAGCAGAGGCAGTTCAGCTCTGCCCAGCTCTCTGACAAAAAGGCAAAACATGGAGAAGTTACTACTGACCAACAGGGAGGACTTGTGGTGGGTGTGCTGGCGCTAGGACAGGGTCAACCATTGGGCGGAGGTGGGAGATGGCCTGGTGATAGCTCCCCCTGAAGACCAAGGTGCTTCTCTGGGCAGGAAGAAGATGCAAGAAGAAAACCTAGTACTTTTATTGGTTTCAAGGCACTTGAGAAAAATTTTAAGATAATGACAGTGATTGAGCTGAAAGAGAAAGTAGGAGAAAGAGAGATGTGAGGCCTTAGAGAGGCGGGAAGGGTGGATGCTGAAGATCACAAGAAGAGCTCAAGGCAGGGCCATTGCTTTGTCTTTTCCAACATGAGAGATGCTAGAAGAGCTGAGCATCTATTCAGCAGTGAATTGATAAAGTTAGTGGAGAGAACTGAAGGCCATTCACAGCCAATTCATATTGTCTCAAGTGACGTGCCAAAGCTCATCATCTAGGGTAGAAATGTGGCGAAAGGGACAGATAAGGCCACGCTGGAAGCCTGAAAAGGTAAGAGCTTGTTAGACAACCACTACCTTCCTTTCAAGATCATTGGGCATGGGCTTGAGACTTGAAGGTTCACTCCTCAGATACCATGTGGAAACCCACAATGGCAGGAACCAGACAGCAAAGACATCTTGGAATATAGTGGATACTATATGATTAAGAACCATATATTATTATTTCAAATATTAGGCATCTGATGGTGGAAGACCCTTGTGCCTTTCTCAGTGCATCCTTGTATAGAGTCCATGTTGAGTCACATCATCTGAGA
Source organism: Ctenomys sociabilis (assembly GCA_004027165.1). NCBI lineage: Eukaryota > Metazoa > Chordata > Mammalia > Rodentia > Ctenomyidae > Ctenomys > Ctenomys sociabilis. The sequence goes on along the minus strand of PVKA01007154.1, from coordinate 49,151 downwards.
GTCAGTTTAGGGGACCTTTTTTGTTTGTTTTTAGTGGAGGTTTATTTTCTGGTTTTGATGCCAAGGACTGAATCAAGAGCTTCCAGCTTTCTAGGTAAGCATTCTATCGCTGAGTCAAATCCCCAAGTCAGTTCAGGAGAGCCTTTCCCAGATTCCAGATCATAACAAAAAAAGGAAGAAAGTGTGGTATTTATAAAAATATATTAAAAATCTCAGTCAGCTTCCCATCACTCTAACAACGAATACCTCAGATAATCAATTTAAAAACAGAAAAAGTTTATTTTGCCTCACAGTTCTGGAAGCTTCTTCTTCAAATCCACAATCAGTTGGCCCTGTCGCTTCAGGTCTGCAAGAACATAGCACATCATAACAGGAGTGGGTGGCAGAACAAAGGCTTTTCATAACCAAAAAGAAAACAGAAAGCACAAAGGCAGCCGGAGTATCAGATCCTCTTGGACACCAGACCCCAAATTACCTAGGCCCTCCCAGAAGGCCCCACCCTGTGAAAGTTCTACCACCTCCTGAAAGTGCTGCCTTTCACATATGGGCTTTGGGGAAAATATTTCACTAGACCTACTATTTTTTAATATTTATTTTTTTATGTATTTTAGTACAGGGTTTTATAGGGTCTCACTACACAGATCAAACTATAATGATCCTCCTATTTTCAGCCTCCTAAACACTGGGATTACAGGTGTGTGCCACCATGCCCAGCCTCAGTTGGTCTCAGCATGCCCCAGGGTGGGGCTGGCATGGCATGCTTCAACAGCCATACTATTGAAACCCCATCTATTTTAAACATTATTCTGACTTGCTTTCTCTATATCCACTACCAAGTAAGAAAAAATCTAGGTCCTCAATGTTTTGAATGAGACAATAGTACATGCTGGCAGGCCTAGAAGAGACTGAAGGTCAGAATGCATTCCTAGCTAGGGCCAGAGAGACAGCTCAGCAGACTAAGTGCCTGCTTTGGCAATCACAAGGACCAGGCTTTGATCCCTGGTCTCATATGCCATGCTGGCCCTGTCCCCAGAGTGTGCTGAGCCAGTAATTCTGGGCACATACTTGTAACCCCAGCACTGGGGAGGCTGAAAACAGGAAAAACACTACAAGTCTAAGCTGTGTAGTGAGACCCTGTATCAAATAAATAAATCTAAAAAATAGAAGAAATACATTTCTAGCTTTGAAAACAGCCCTGTAGCATGGCTAAACACTTGGCTACTAAGCATGGCCACCCCATGTGGCATTAGCCCCCAATCATTGGACATTCACTCTGGTTTGGCTCCCCAAACTGCCTGAACTCCTACAGAGACCCACTCTTAGGAAGAGGGCAGGGAGTATATCAGGACCATCTGAAATGTGCCCAGAATTGGTGGGCCATGCATCTCTTGTTATTCTGAAATTTTCTTTGAATAATCATGCAGCAAAGCAGAAAAATAAAAGACTTCTAAAGTCAGACTGACCAGGATCTGAAGACAGCCTTGGCTACTGACCTGCTCTGGACCTCAGACAGGTTATGTGATCTGACTGACCTTGGTTGGTTCGGGGTTTTTTTTGGGGGGAGGAGTGCCAAGAATCAAACTCAGGACCTTGTTCTTGCCAGATGGGTGCTGCATCACTGAGCTATATCCCCAGCCCCAGGATCTTGGATTCTATCAGTAAAATGAGTGCCAAGCTGCCTATGCATAGGATTAGTGTTAGAATTAGAAATAATATATGCAAAATACTTTGAGGATGCCCAAATTCGAACTACTATTATTTGAAGAATGCTGGAGTCCAGGATGATCTAAATATACCATAACAGGGTAAACATTTGATGCTTAAAATTCTACAGCTAAAGGTCATGATGGGGCTATTATTCATATGTCTCACTGCCAAGAAGCTCTGATTTGAATTTATTACATTCCTGCTGGCTTGAACCACCAGCAGTACATGCCTGACTGTCCCACTGGGTAGCATGGGACAATCCCATCGAGTGACACAAGCTGCTTGATGGGACAGTACAAGTAGTTTAAGACAGCAGAAATGTATTAAGGTAAATGGAAGAAAGCTTGATACAGTACTAGGAGTCACATCTGTACCTACTCCTACACCAATAAAAATAAACTATGACAATATTAATGTACTTCTTAATATGTCACATAGAAAGAATTTAGTTTTTCCCCTCTGTTACCTGTCCTCAACACAGTGCCCGATCCAGCTGCTCAAGCTGAGCTATTTACCCAATTCCTAGTTTCCAATTATGAAAACTAGGAAGGTGGCAGGAGAGGTGGATCTGCTCCCTGGAGCAGGGGAAAGGAAGGGAGGCTTCAAGAGCAAGAGTCAAGTGATCCATGTCCTCCAGGCCTTGGGAGCACGTCCAGTGCTCAGGCTAAGAAGGCTGGAGACAGCCGCCTGGGTTCTGCAAGAAGAGCAACAGTGGCATCTTCAGGACAGTCAAATGTACTTGGCAGGAAAAACACTGGGAAGACAGCAAGCCTTGATTGCAGGCACACTGGTTCATAGGAACAGATGCTTGATTGGAGGCATCCTTTGCTCAACCTGAAATTGCAGTTTTTATGTGCAAGTGCAAGCCACCTCTCTCCATCATAAGCCCCAAGCTTCTTGCCCTCATTTACACACACACACACACACACACACACACACACACACACACACACACAGAAAGCTTTCAGCCAACTCTCATAGAGATGAGAACTCAAGAACAGACTCCCAGAGTGTTTAGGAAAAGCCATAGACTCTGGTTATGAGCATCCTATCAGCCTGGGGTGTAGTGAGGCAAAAAGATCAGTCCTTTGAGCTCAGCCTGGAAACTTAATGACTTACCAAGACCCTATATTAAAATCAAAAATAGAGAAAAGGCTGTGGATGTAGGCTGGCAGGAAGCCCTGGGTTCAATCCCCAGTGCCACAAAAAAATTTTTTTTAAAGCAATGGAATTTATCAACAAATCACTAGACAGCATTCGCAGCTCTGGAGAAGATGTAGAAACAGGGCAAATGGATAATGGTAAACTAAATATCCAAATCCAATCAAAGCATTTCATGAGTGATTCAGGAGAGGTCCCCCTGTGGGCACTTGCAGTAGCCAACAGCTCTGCCTCTAGTATTGGATCTCAGGAGCTTCAGCCAGACTCATGGCCTCTGCCATCCCTAAGAAATGGAAACTCCCAGGTAATACCTGCCCTGCTAGCAGAATGACATTCACACTATCCCTGCTTCCTGACTTCACCAGCATTCTATCTGTTCAGAAGCCAGATGGTTATGTCTTGTTCACTCTTCCCAGAACGTTGGTTTACCTGGTAGCAAGAAATCCTGGTGAAAGATGTTTTCCAGATAGAAATTAATTCCCAAAACACAGAATAGATTTGCAGATGTTGTGCAGGGAAACATAAATCATTGTCCTGCTGCAAGATGAGATTGTATAGCCAGCAATGCAGCCCCTCCACCAAGGAACATTTTGAGTTTAGAGAAAACATAGGAAATAGAAAAGGGCAGTATTAAAGAATTCAAAAATCTAGAGGCAAGTGCTCTCTGTCACCTACAAGCTATGTGATATAGATATGCAAATAACTTGTCTTGGGCTTTTGCTACACGTAGAATAGTTATAGCATTCCTACTTCCTGCACAGGTGATGTGTAACAGACTTTGAAAACTCTGAGTACATCAGTTTGCCTCCCCGTGTCTCAAGTTACCCAGCTGTGAAACAGGAATGATATTCCCTATACTGTAGGGCTACTGTGAGGTAAAATAGAATGTCATAAGTTAATGGCTTATTTACAGAGCAAAATTTATTGATGTCTGGGAATTGCCTCAACACAATGAAGCATAAAACCTGGTGGGTGGAAGAGCGCATGAGACTGACAATGACACAGATGATCAGTGTGGACCGTGGCTCATGACTCAGGCCCACAATCTCACAAACGAGTGTACAGTGGAGGCTTAAATAAAGAGTCAAGTGGTATGATTTCAGGGCTCCAGGAGAATCAAAACCTTCTCATGGTATTCAAGATTCTCTGGGGAGCTAAGGCCAAGAAATTCTATGGGCAGCCATATTTAGTTATCAAAGGAGGGGGATACTGAAGAAAAGTAGAAATCTGAGAAGAACCATTCAAGGACCTCAGAAGTCAGCTCAAGGAGTTCTCCAAGTCATACATGTTTAGGAGGATTATGCTATCTCCAGGAAAGTATTCATTCATAGAAATGAGAGGTCTGAAGCTACAGTCTTTATCTAGTCAATTGGGATTGGAGCCAGGTGTCCTTAGCTATGGCCTTGTCTTATCCTTTGAGACATCAAGACTTCACAGGTTACAACTGGGACCAGTAACTCATAGAAGTTCACTTACTATGAGTTTGCTGTCCACCTCCAGACAATCAGTCTAGGACTTAGACAGACTCACAAGTCAACATGGAAAGCCAATTGGCTAATTTTAAATCCTGCTCAGAGCCACTTCCTAGTGGTCTCCATCCATGTCAACACCTACACCTACCCTACCTGCCTCCTCATTTTTCTACCCAACATCTCCTCCTCAACAGAATGAGTGCATCAGGGGAAAGTAATCTGACTAAGTGATGGTCTGCAACAAAATAGAAAACCTCAAAGAACTAATGAGTAGAAAAGGAAATAAGCAAAATAAGAGATCAGAAATCCTCAGGGCAGCCTCTGTGACTTAACTTTCTAATATACATAATCAGCCTCAAACTTCTTCTCTAAAATTGCATTCAGCTAATGAGCCTAGCAAATATTACTGTGCAAACCTACCTCCTTAGGTGGATCCACATGTCACGGGGGTAGGATGGAGGAATGGTCACTAGGCATGATGCATTGGGTGGTACAGGTGTAGCCAGTAGCACCAGTATCAGTCTGTGATGTGACCTTGAGCTCCAGCCCTAATGCCACCATACTCGAGAAGCAGGATTTCAACAGGAGATTGGACCAGAAAAGGGACAGCAAAATGACACGTTCTCCGAGGACATTGCCATAGCCTAGAAGCACACACAAGTGTCCAAAGGAAAACTGACAATCAGATCGTGGATGCCTAACTGAATAATTAATTCAATCCTAGTGTTTTTCTTCTATTAAGGAAAGGCTCCAGGTGCACTTAGAAGTGTTTCAGACGTCACCTGGAAAGCGAACAATCAGCCTTGCGACCCAGCTTTTTAGGTAGCTAGCTTCCCTAGCTAAACCCTGAGAGGGGAACCTGGCTTCCAACCAAACGCTGCCAGTTCGCCACAACCATGAAGCCGGAAACAAACATGGTTCCCAAGTGAACGGAAGCACTTCTGCCCTCATCTAATATGGCGGATAGGGGCGGGACTTGAGGGAGGAAGTGGCTGCCAGCTGACTGACCCGACATCATGGCGGCCATGGCTGCCTCGGCCGCACTGAAGCGGCTGGATCTGCGGGACTCTGCGGCTCTTTTCGAGACGCACGGGGCTGAGGAAATCCGCGGGCTAGAGCGCCAGGTTCGGGCAGAGATCGAGCACAAGAAGGAGGAGCTGCGGCAGATGGTGGGCGAACGGTACCGCGACCTGATCGAGGCGGCCGACACCATCGGCCAGATGCGCCGCTGCGCCGAGGGGCTGGTGGACGCTGTGCGGGCCACCGACCAGTACTGCGCCCGCCTGCGCCAGGCCGGCTCGGCCGCGGCCCGGGCCCCGCGGGCCGCGCAGGTCAGTCCCGGGCCGGCTTGCGCGAAGGGGCAGGCCCGGGCTCCCTGGGGCGCGGGGGGCGGCGCCCGGGGCTCCCTTGGTCTCTCGGGATGGGGGGGAAGGTACGGCGCCCCGGGCTCTCTCGCCGCTCCGCGGGTCCCTGCGTCTCGCGCCGCCCTGGTGCCGCCCGGCCTCCCTCCGGCCCGCGCTGGTGGCCGCGCTCCTCGTCAGGACCGGTCCCGCCAGCCTGCTCTGAGCCTCCCGCCTCCCGACCTTGTTCCCGGGACGGGTCTCGCCTCGGCGATTCGGCCAAGCCCGGGCCTCCGGCCCCAGCCCGCCCCGGAGTCGCTTCTCGCTGCCCAGCCGCTCCTAGTTGAGGGTGGGAGGGCCCCGGACGCGCTCTTGGAGGCCAGGGCTCGGGTGGATCGGGGTTCCCGGTCTTTCCCCAAGCACCGGGAGCAGCCCCTGGGTTCCTAGGGAAGAGTGACGCGGAGATGAAGCCGTTATAGGGACATTTGTACGTGACCTGCGACAAGTTAACTGTGATCTGAAAGGGGAAATTGCAAAAGTACCTCTAGCTCCACGTGGAACCCTCTCGTGCTACCTGGGTTGCAGAGAAAACCAGGCCAGTCAATGGGGTTATACATTTAGTGCTCTCTGTAAGAAGGTTGGAATTGTTTGAAAAGTTTTGAAGTTTTGAGCCTTCTATGAGCTGTGCATTAGGTACTTGTCACCCAGCAAGTGGCCAGAGTTTTCTGTGACTGAGCCATACTGTCAAGCTTAAAGACCTGATTTTAGAGGTATATTCATTTTCATAGTTACTATTTTTGAGTTTTTGTCGGCCCTACCCCCAAATTTGAGGGTCATCTTTGTGCAGTTCACAAACAAGCAGAAGTCCTCTAATTCCTGCTCGTATCATCCTGATACATTGTAGTCAAGGTTAAAAGTGCAAGAAAAATTGACCAGAAATAGAATTTAGACTAGCTGTAGGAAATATTTTAAGATGACAGGTTAATTCCTAAAATAATTGTGTCCCTTTGCTATGAGTTGTAAAGGAAGTCACTTTTAGATTGTCTTCACTAGAAGGGTCTTAAGAACAGACAAGGTTTGGAATATAGCTGAATTAGTTGATTTATGTTGCTATAACAGATTGGATAATTCATAAAGAACAAAAATTCATTTCGTCATAGTCTTGGCATTTACCTCTATGTCCAGGATTGAGGTAGTAGCATTTGTTGCATGATAAAGGCCCTCTGCTGCATTATGGTGAAAAGGGGGAACATGAGAGGGCCCAAGCTAACTCCCTCCAGCTCCTTTATAAGGCAGCAATCCCTTTATGAGAGGATGCTTGAACGGGTAGACTACAGTCGGGAGGAGCCACAGGACTCGGGAGATGAAGATTTGCAGTGCTGGTGAGCAGCAGGACGAAAGTTCTCATATGAGGAGTAGCCCACAGGGATCGCTGCTTTCCAGACATCAAGAGGATCAGAGCATTAAGAGGATGGGCCGCCTTGGTGGTGCACATCTGTAAGCCCAGCACTGTGGGAGGCTCAAGTAGGAGGACAGTGAAATCAAGCATAACCTGAGTGACCAAGACTCTGTCTCAAAGTAAAACAGGAGTTAGGGAGGTAGCTCAGTCAACTGGGGGGGGGGCAGTTCATGGGGGAAAAGAAAAGCTACCAAAAGAGGATCACTGACAACCAGGTGGTGAGGTGGGAAAGGGCTTTGCTTTTACAGCAGATCTTGACCTCTCCCTGAGTGGTGCCAAGTCCAACTTAATGAAAGCTTGGAATACTGAAATGCCTCCAGCTGGTCCCCAAGCTTGCAGAACACTGACCTGGCTTTTCTTTACTCTTCATCCTGTCTCCTTCCCTTCAGCCACAGCCACCATCCCAGGAGAAGTTCTACAGCATGGCTGCTCAAATCAAGCTGCTATTAGAAATTCCTGAGAAGATCTGGAGCTCCATGGAAGCCTCTCAGTATCTCCATGCCACGCAGCTCTACTTGCTCTGCTGTCACCTGCACAGCCTGCTCCAGCTGGATTCTTCTAGTTCCCAGTACAGCCCACTCCTCTCCCGATTTCCTATACTCATTCGGCAGGTGGCAGCAGCCACCCACTTCCGGTAAGTAGATTCTGCAGAAGGCTCTCTGACGATGGCTAGGTCCCACCACTACAGTTTTATGCAGTTTGTCTTCTTTTCCACTATACCCAGGCTCTTCATCCAACATGTTAAAAATTCCCTGTGCTGACACTTGTCATCTTCTGTTTAGATCAACCATTCTATACGAAAGCAAGATGCTGCTCAAGTGCCAAACTGTGTCTGACCAAGCTGTGGCAGAGGCCCTCTGCTCCATAATGCTCTTAGAGGAGAGCTCCCCCCGCCAAGCCCTCACAGACTTCCTGATGGCCAGAAAAGCAACTGTTCAGATACTTCTGAACCAACCAAACCATGGTGGGTGTGGCTTCTTCCCAAAATGTGTTCTTTGTGTATAGGATGGAACAGGGTGACCAGAGGGAGACAGGGACATTCAGAGGGCTCTGTCTTTTAACTTTACTGATGGAAAATTGTTTAAAAAGGATGATTTCTTCTCGTAGGCTCTGGCATCAAGGCCCAGTTTTGCTCATTAGTGGAACTGCTGACCACCACCTTGAACCAAGCACATGCCCTTTTCTACACTTTACCGGAAGGGCTGCTGTCAGATCCCTCTCTGCCTTGCGGCCTGCTCTTCTCTACTCTGGAGACCATCACAGGCCAGCATCCTCCTGGTGAGTGCTTAACCAACATTGTCCTTACTCATCCAACAGATTCTTACCAGCCACTGTGCCAGGCTCTGAGGAAACTAGAGAAACATGGAAGTCATAACTCATTAATATGCAAGCAGCTGCTTAATGTTACTGAGTCATTGCTGTGAAGGCAGAGTAGAAGTTGCCTTGGGAACACTGACTGAACTTGCCAGGCTTAAAGACTTCAAAAAAGTGATAATTAAACTGAAGGCTAAAGGTAGAGTATAATTAGGAAGGTGAGGAGGCAAGGAACAGGGCTCCAAGCAGAAAAGTAAAAGGGTGCATAGAGTAGGGAGGCCAGGAAGGTGGTACTGAGTTGGAGGAAGTGAGGAAGGCCAGGGGTGAGGCTTGGGTGAGATTTGGAAGAGCCAGAGAGGAGACGAGATATGACCAAGAGCCAACTGTTGAGCAGGCTTTGGAGCCTGGACTTTGCCTGGGGAAGAGTACATACCTTTGGGGATCAGTGTAGGGCCTCTGTGTTCTCATGTATCCCTCCTTCAGTTGGGTAGCATGTGTCCTGACTGCAGTTAAACAAATGCAACTGGCGCTTATAGGATAGTGGAGCCATATAGGAGAGAGAGGTGCCGAGAGCTCACCTAGGAGGCTGGCATTGAAGTCCAGGGCTCAGACTGTGGGTTACAAGGGAGTCGTAGAAATGGAGCTCACTGGAGCTCCAGTGTCTGTTGAGGAAAGGGTTTTTCTTTGTGACATAGTCTCACTAGTTCAGAGTAGCCTTGGACTCACTGTGTAACCCATGCTGGCTTTTTTTTAAATGTATTTAGTACAGGGTCTCACTACATAAATTGGACTCATAGTGATCTTTCTGTTTTCAGCCTCCCTAAGTGCTGGGATTATAGACACATGCCATTAAGCCCAGTCTCCATATCTCAGCGCGCCCCAGGGGCAGGGCTGGCATGGCATGGCAGGGATTGAACCCCATTCCCTGCATCTGCCTAACAGATGCTTTAATCCACTGAGCTATCTGGCCGGCCCCATCCTAGCTTCTACCTCATGGCGATCTTTCTGCCACACCCTCCTGAGTGCTGGGATACAGCCTATGGTGCCTCGCCTGGCATCTGCAGGTCAGGGTTGGTGCTGGCTTTGCTGCACCAGTTATGGGAAGAGGCTGTCCAAGTGAACTAGAAAAGGAGCTGGTGTGAAAGGCCTGCCAACAGGCTCACATGTATGAAAGCATTGCATTGGAGAAGACTGACCTTGTATTGGGCTGGGGTGGGCAGTGACTCTCAGACCCTCACTTGCAGTGCATCTGCATATGGGAGTTATGTGAAGCATTTAGTAAATGAAAAAAAAAAGACACAGGACAGTTGGGTGGGATGCTAGGAATCCCAAGGTCACATGGAAGTGCCTGCAAAATAGCGGAAATATAAAGATCTTAGACGAACAAGTGAGTGTGGTTATGACCAAGTGGCCTTGTCCAAGAGAGATACTAGGGTCACATACCCCATTTTTAATCATTTTACTTTTTAGCTCAGACAACAATTCCGTATGTTTTGATTTGTCTCCTGGTGTTTACGTGTGATCTTTTACCATTCTCACAGAGGATGAAGACAGGCAAACAATTACGGGAGACTTCAGAAGCACCCTTGATGTCAGACTCATGGGGTCTTGCACAAGCAGTACAAGGATTGTCACCTCCAAGAGCTGCACTAATGCTGGGCATTGGTGTTACCTTTAGTTCATCAGGGGTGACAGGAATATGGTTACAAAAGGAAAATTATACACTGTATTTTTTTATACCCCTTACACTCTGTTAAAATGTCAAGGATTGCCAGGTGGCACACACCTGTAGTCCCAGGTACACAAGAGGCTAAAACAAGAGGATCATGATGCTCAGGGCCAACATAGCAAGACACCACTTAAAGAAAGAGAAGAAAATATATATTAAGGAGTGCACAAAGTTCATGATCCTTCTTCTGTTTTTACTTAGACTCCTGTGTCTAGAGGAGAGCGAGAGTTGTAGGAATTGTGATCCTTGATTGAGGTAGGGGGCTGGACATGTGTTGCATTTTTTCTCGCTATTGTTTTGTACTGGAACTTGAATTCATGACCTCACTTATGCCAGGCAGGTGCTGTGCTGCTCAGCTTATGCCTGGCCCTTCTTTTCCCCCCTATTGGAGGTTCTACTTTCACCCACCCAGAGAAAACTAAGTCTTTGGAACTTCCCCTGAGGTCCTTCTGGAGCATGCTGTTCCAGGTATGGCCTGAGCTGCCTCTCACCTTGGCTCATCCTCCAGGGAAGAGCTTCAGTGTCCTGCAGGAGGAGATGAAGCTGGGCAGCTGGTTCAGACACCTGCCATCGTCTGTCATCGAGTTCCAGCCAGGGCTCCGGACACTGGCACATCCCATCAGCCAGGAGTACCTGCGGGACACGCTGCAACAATGGATTACCATGTAAGTAGCTGGAAGAGCATGATGTGGGCATGGTCCCAGGGGTCAGCACAGAGAATCCCAGTCCCTTGGGTGAAGTGCCACATGCACTCCTATGCGGGAGAACCGAGGAAGAAAGCTGACTTTCAAAATACTATGGAGGGGCTCTTAAAGCAAGTGTTGCAAGCCCTAAAATTTTATTTTATACATCAGTACTTGAAACCATCCTGTGGACCTCAAAAGTCCCTTGAATCTTTAAGGAGGCAAGAATTGAGAGGGCTCTGGACTCTGTGCCCCCAACCAGTCAGAAACATTGACACCTGAGTGCTCTTGAGTCTGTACTGTATCTCTCTGTATGTCTCTAGGTAAGAGACTTTCAAGCATATGCCTGGGAAACTAAGGCTGGTGGATTCAAATTTGACCCTGGCCTGAGTAACTTAGGGACATAGCTAGACCTTATCCCAAATAAATAAAATTTTAAAAGGGTTTGGGATCTACCTTACTGGTTCAATCCCCAGGCCACCCACTTCCTCAGAAGATAAGGTTTGAAACAGGTTAATAATGGTGTGAAAACCACAAATGTAATGAAACTCAAGGAAAATGTTATTCAGGTGTAATGAAGATATTAAGAATGGGGTCACCAGCTTGCTCCTGTATGTGAAGACCATGAAAGGGCTCGCAGGGATCCGGGATGCTGTGTGGGAGTTGCTTACCCATGAGTCCACTGGGTCCAGCTGGGAGGTGGTGTGCCAGCGCCTTCTGGAGAGGCCGCTCCTGTTCTGGGAGGACACGATGCAGCAGCTGTTCCTGGACCGTGTACAGGTGAGGTGGAAAGTCACACGGCCCCCATTTCACGGCCAATCCAGTGGGATCGTGTTCTCCTAAGAGCTTCCTGTCACCTCCTGGGTGTATTGTGTCCTGCTCACTAACCCTGGGAGAATCTTGCCCTGAGGAACATACCATACCTCACTCGATAGCCTGGAATAAGCCCATGTCCACCAGTGGTGGTATCTGATTCCCTGCCACACTGTAGATTTTCTGAATGTCATGGGAGTAGTCTGGATGCTAAGGGCTCTTGCCACTTTGTACTGTGGTTGTGGGATTTCTCTGAAGAATAAAGATTATGGGCCGGGGAGATAGCTCAGTAGAGTAAGTGCTTGCCTGGCAAGCACAAAGTCCTAAGTTCAATCCCCCATACTGCAAAAAAATAAGGATCAGAACTCTCCTCTTGATCTCTTTCAGACTCTGACAAAGGAAGGCTTCGAGTCCATCTCCAGTAGCTGCAAAGAGCTTCTGGTCTCAGCACTGCAGGACCTTGAAAGCAGCAGCAGCAGCAGCAATTCCATGTCTAATAAGCACATTCTCTTCGAGCAGAACCTGTCTCTCTTCCTCTGGCATGAGAGTCCTGCTGACCTGCCTTCCGATGCTGCCTGGGTCAGTGTGGCCAACCGGCCCCGGGTAGCCAGCAGTGGCCTCTCCATGAAAGCACAGGCTGTTAGTCCGTGTGTGCAGAACTTCTGTGCTGCCCTGGATTCCAAACTGAAGGCTAAACTGGACGACCTCCTGGCCTACCTTCCCTCTGATGACACTTCCCTCCCCAAGGATGCCACCCCCATGCGGCAGGCCAAGAACTCTGCTTTTGACCGATATGCGGACGCTGGCACTGTGCAGGACACGCTGCGAACTCATTCTGTGGCGTGTGTCAAACACATTATGGGTTGCATCCAAGCAGAGATGCAGAGCGTTGAAGGTGTTGTGCAAGGCCAGGAGGACATGCTCCATAGCACCAAGCTGCACACGGTCCTTTTCATGGCCAGACTCTGCCAGTCCCTGGGAGAACTGTGTCCCCACTTGAAGCAGTGCATTGTGGGAAGGTCTGGGAGCCCTGAGAAACCAGTCAGGGAAGCAAGAGCTCCAAAAAAGCAGGGAAAGGGAAAAGCGCAGGATCTCCTTCCTGCACAGGCCCAGTGGCAGGAAGTTAAAGAATTGCTTCTGCAGCAGAGTGTGATGGGCTACCGGGTCTGGAGCTCAGCGGTGGTGAAAGTGAGTGACAGGAGATTCTTGGACTCTTTCATTTACCTGTTTTACCTTACTCAAGCCTTGCCAGCACTGCAGCTGCCTTGAGTTGTAAGAGTGATGGCTTCTTTTGCAGTTGCTTGCGACCTTCCGACCTTCCGCTCCAAGATGGCTCAGGTGTAAACATTTTCTGCTTGTTTTTAGCTTAGATTTTATAGACAGGAAACATTGTTTTCCTTCTGTCAGGAGGAAATGAAAGCTCTCCTGCCAAGTTGGTGCTGAGCTATGACGCTAGCAGCCTGAGAGGCTGAGGTAGAAGGATCATATGTTTAAACCCACCCAGAGCAACTTAATCACATATCAAGACTGTCTCAGCTAAGCCAGGCACAGGGCCTGGAGGTTTTGATCCCTGGCCCCACATGCTATGCTGACCCTGCCCCTGGGCGCTCTAAGCCAGGAAGGAGTCCAGGTGTGGTGGCACATGCCTATAATCCCATTGCTGGGGAGGCTGAAAACAGGAGGGTCCTACAAGTCCGAGCTGCTTGGTAAGATCTTGTACCAAATATATTAAAAAAAAAATCTCAAAATTAAAACATGAGTAGGAGATGTAATTCAGTGCAAAGATCTAGAGTTAAATCCCTAGGACCATACCATATCACACACCCAAGAAAAAAACAGAAGAAACACTTTGTGGGGCCAGGGAGATGGCTCAGTGGAATAAGCGCTTCCCTGGCAAGCGCAAGAGTTTGAGTTCAATTCCTGGTTCTGCCAAAAAAAAAAAAAACGTTTGGGCTGGGGAGATGGCTCAGTAGAAGAGCTTCCCTGGCAAGGGCCTGAGTTCAATCCCCAGTTCCACCAAAAAAGAAGAAAGAAACACTTTGTGCCTGGATGGAGAGCTGCACCCTGCTTTTCAGTGTAATACCTTGATCTCTGAACTCCACTGGTTTCACACTGAAAGTTAATTTTGCATAAACAACTCATGAACTCAAAATTATGGACAAATAGATATGAGAAATAGCTCCTGTTGTCAGGAGATTTTAAATTATCCAATTTGGTTAAGGTTTTTTTTCTGTCCTGTTTGTATATAAAAAGGATAGAGTAGGGGGAGCTTATTTCAAGGAAAATACATTTTAAGAACTGGGTTCTATTGCATTTCTGATGTCTTGGAGGTACAGAAGAACCAACTTAGCAGACTCTGAGAGAGTGTGATGAGGAAGGCCCTCTTTATTTTAATCTTTTATCTCAAATATTTTAAAGCTTATCTAGCTGCTTCAATTAGCTCTTACATGGATGTGTGTTATTTTTAATTTTTACCTGATTTTATCGTAGGCTGTTCTAGCTGCCTGCTTGTAAGATGAATTAACTAAACCATTACAGTATGAGGTGATGTCTGACATTGGTAGGGTGTGTAGTAGCCAGATCCCTATGGTCTCATTATGCAGCTGACACTTGTAGGATCCTCCTGTTTCAGCCTCCCCAAGAATGGGATTATAGGTGTGTGCCACCATACCCGGACTCCTTCCCAGTTCAGAGGGCCCAGGGGCAGTGCAGCATGTGGGGCCAAGAGTCAAATGTCAGTCCCTGTGCCTGGCTTGTCTGAGAGTCTTGGTATGTGATTAAGTTGCCAGTAGTGGTAATTGGCCAAGGGAGTGGTGGGGGCCTCTCACCACCCCACGTACAACCTCAGCAGCGTAATGTGCTCTGAGATTGTTCTGGTAGTTTTAATCCACAAATGATATGAAGAACTTATGTGGGTGTTGGATTTTGATCACAGGTTCTAAGTCACGGATTCACCCAGTCCCTGCTTTTAGATGACGCCGGCTCAGTCCTAGCCACGGCCACGAGCTGGGAGGAACTGGACATTCAGGAGGAGACAGAGTCTGGCAGCAGCATCACATCCAGGATCCGACTGCCTTCACAGGTGAGTGCAGCCCACTGTCACAGGGACCTGAGCTGAAGGACAGAGAGACTTCCCCTGGGGGAGCAAAGCCATCTTTGAGGGTCATTTGCCCTGCACCCTCAAGGGGTAGAGAATGCATGTGGCAGGACTGCGGGGAATGGGAGACCACCTAAACCACGCCACTGTAGAGGTCAGTGATGGTTCTTTCCTTGGCGCACGGACTCTGTGCTAATGACAGCACTTGCCCCACGGTTCAGACAGCAGCTGCTCGGTGCAGCTGCCATGTGGACCTCAGACTCCGGAGGGAGGGAGTACATCACTAAGGCCATGTGCCTGGGGATGCTTGAGTGGAGCTCCCAGGGTCCTTGGCACGTGTGCCTCAAAGGGTGAACGGGCCCATTTTTTGCTGTGTATCACTTTTGCTGTACCCATCAATGGGTGTGTAAATTGGCAACCTGACATTCCTTGTTCTTTCAGCCATCCTGGCATGTACAGTCCTTCCTGTTCAGCTTGTGCCAGGAAATAAATCGGGTTGGGGGCCACACCCTGCCAAAGGTGACGCTGAAGGAGATGCTGAACAGCTGCATGGCTCACATAGTTGCTGCCTACGAGAAACTCTTAGAAGAAAAGCTGAAGAAGGTGGGTGCTTGGGTACACTCCACTTGGAAACAAGCAAAGGCTTATCCTTAGGGCCACCTAGTCCAGGCATGAGGATCTGTTCTTTTATATTCAGGGTGGCTGGCACAGAAAGGCCCAGCTGTAGCCCTGGCACTGCCACCTACTCCCTGGTAGACTCTGGGCCGATGAGGAGCCCTGCTGCATTTCCTCAGGATCCCATGCACCCAGCAGAGAAAGTCTCGTGCTTGTTTCTTCCTTATGCTCATGGACACTTCCACCCACCCCAGCAGGGGTCCCTGTGGGAGGGCAGCTGCTCGGCACAGCGCTGGCACAGGGCAGTATTTGTGGGGATTCTCCAAGTGGAAGACAGCCGTGTCCTGATTGGGGGAGAATCAGTCAAATCTGCTAGGGTTCCTCACTATACCTGTTTTTCATGCCAAAGCTCTGGATTGTAGAAGCACCATCTGTAGCACTGAGGCCTTTTGTTTGTTTTAAGGGCTGGGTCTTTTCCCTGCTGTCAGGTGCTTAGCGTCATGGCCTAGTTTCTAGTGTACTCTGTGGCTGTGAGATTAAACACCAGGCTGTAGCAGTCAGAACATGCAGCTGGTTGCTGTGCCATGTAATGAGCCATCTGTCCCTGGCTTCGGACTCAATGCAGAAAGAAGGCGCCTTCCCACTGACCCAGAATTGGGTACTGCAGCTCCTCTACGACCTGCGCTACCTCAGTGTTGTCCTCACTACCAAGCCGGAGACAAGGAGCGGTCACAGCAAGCCAGACTCCAGGTACTGTGTCTCTTGTGGCCTCTCCAGCCAGGTCTCTTCCCATGCGAATAGGGACGTTTCCTGCTCATGTGACTGTTCTCATGATTTTTAACATTAATGTAATGGGAAAACAGTGAGATTTGCCCTTCACACTTTGCACTGGGGGCTGACATGGGCTGGTGGCACGGATTATGATCCCCTCTCAAAATGCTGGTCAGTGTCAGGAGGCCACAGCTCCAGGGCGGCCCTGCTGTCCAGGAGGCCCTGCTGCCTCCCTCTAAAGTAGATGCTGGTCCTAGGCTGTGGTGGTCAGGGCAGTTTCTAGTACTTCAGTTTACAGTGGTTTGTTGGGACACGAGTCCATTGTAAGCCAAGAAACATCTGTATCCCTTTTCTGGGCTGCCCTGGAAGAGAAGAGCCAACCTCTTCCAGGCATTTAATGGGTTTGCCCTACCTTTAAGGGTTCATACCATATTTCCCCAAAAATAGACAAGCTGTTACGCTAAAAGACTCAACAGAGCTTATTTTCAGGTGATATCTTATTTTTCAGATACAAAAATTTATATTCATATACAATAATCTACATCCTTGTACAAAAATCTAGTTATTCAGATACAGTCATGTCATCTTCTGGAACATTGTCGTAGCTCTCCAAAACTTGAATTCCAGTCTGAATGCCTCCCGATTCCATCTTCTCTGTGGGCCCCAGTCTCCCCTCTCCAGTAGTGCAGCTCTCCTTACAAGAGCACCGCTTTATCCTGGTAGCCTGCTTGCAGTACCCTGACAGCAGAGCTGCCAGCAATTTTTATCCTATGAATTCTTTACCCAGTCATGACCTCATGCAGGCTTCACAGAGATTTCCCATTAAATCAACTGTTAGTGGCTGGTGAAGCATTGGCCATGACTCATCCACATGGATGACACAGACAAAGGAACTACAGAATAATGTACAGGACTACAAGATAAACCCTGAGAGGACTTCACTGACCACATAGGAAATATAAAGTTCATGTGTTGGTATATAAGTCTTGATCTATCTAGGTCTTAACCATCTAGCAGAAAAGTATAAAAATGAAGTATACGTCATGGGGCCATAATATTAAGCTGAGCTGTAAATGGCTATGGTCGACAATTTCTTTGAATAACTCACTATTGTTGTGGAATGCTGGACTGTGTTGGATTGTGTTGAGTTCAAGCACCTAAGTTAGTTGAATGACAATGGAGTGCCCACCTTTGACAGTTGTAGACAAAGGAAGGGGTATAGAAAGAAAAAATCATGATGTGTGTGTATAGACAGTACAGTTGGGATAGATAACCCTGTGCTTCTACATAATTCTATGAGAGGCAAGATCTGCACTAATGATGGTTGGACAGGATATTATATCGGCTTCTAGTACTACGGTCATCCACTAGGAAAATAATTATTGAATTTTTGATATAATCCAGGTATAAAAAATAAGATAAGTAAGCAGCTACACTCTTAATTCACTGATGAGATATCTGCTAAAATAATATCTGTAAATATAATATCATGTATGCACCTTGTACAATACCAGAACATTATGAAAACAGTTTGCAATGTATTAATTTATCGAATCTGTATTGTTAAGGTGTCTTGAAACTGTCTGATTGACATTTGTAGTTCAATAAAATAAAAAAAAAGAAATCAACTGTTAGTAGAAGAATTAGGAGACAAACGTGACAACAAAAATGGTGAGAGGAATGATGGTCCACACAATAGTGGCAATAAGTTGTAGGCAGCAAAATTCAGAAAATGTTTATTTCACACATGTGCATTAATGGACATAAGTCCATTATAACACAAGACGTAATTTAATTGTGAAGATTCACATTAGACACAACCACATCTATTCATTAGGAAGTGTGCCTTTTACTCATTCTGTGTGTGTGTGTGTTACACAGCGTGTGTGCATGCATGCTCTGATTGGTCATTTGATAGTAAGTGTCGAGTTCATCTATCTACATAGGTATTTACCTCTGGTCCAAAAGTGCCCACTTGGGAATTTAAAAATAATTAACCAATGTGCCATGCTGGCCCCACCCCTGAGGCATGCTGAGAGCCTGGGCATGGTGGCTCACGCCTGTAATCCCAGCATTTGGGAGGCTGAAAACAGGAGGATCACTGTGAGTCTGATCTATGTAGACCCTGTACTAAATACATAAAAAAAATTAAAAATTGTATTATGATTTAAAGTATTAATGGCAGTATTCTTTACACTTAATTGTATAGTAATGTTATAATGTAATATAAGCATTATATGTTGCAATAGATGTACTAAATGTGTCTTTAGTGGGCTTCTTTGGGGAGTAGGTGTTGTATTAGGAGCATCTTGATCTTATTTTTGGGGAGAAAAACTATTACCAGCAAATGAAGTGGTGGACATCTGGCAGGAATGTTTGATGCTCAAGCAAAGTAGGCACAACTTCATTCCTCAGAGGTCCATGTTAGAAGTTCTGGGTTAATTTGAGGCCTTAGTGCTTCCCTTAAAACACAGCATGGAGAAAGAATGGACTTGACTGACATGAAATTACTTCAAAACTTCTAGAAGTAGAAAGTATTATAAAATTGTTTTTTCTGGAAAATCATAATGCTAACCCTTTTCTAAGAATAGAGAAAGTTACTGACCGCCTGGAATCACTCATCGACCCCTTTGACCTTGATGTGTTCATGCCATACCTCAACAGCAACCTCAGTCTCCTGGTGCAGCGGACCTCTGTAAGTCACCTCAGAGCACTGTGGGTGTGAATGAAGAGCCGCAGGCTCGGCACTCAGTGCTCCAGGGTGCAGTGGCGGCAGGGCCTGAGAGAGGCAGCTGAGCGGACATGCAAAGGCCAAAGGGATGAGAGACAGTCGCACACACTGGGCTGGCTATGATCTGAGTGCTTACATTGTGGGTGAGGATTAATTAACTTGCACAAACCTCAGAAAGAGAACAACATGGCCATGGGATGGCATGCGTGAAAGAAAGTAATTCTGAAATATGAACACACTCAAGAGAACAACTATTAAAATGATAGTCAGATGAAGTGGTGGTGCTTACTCAGGGAGAGGTGATTCTCTGTTTCACCCAAACAGTAAAATCCTGCATTTTCCTCTGCTCACTCTTGGACATTAGGTTCTGTTTGGATTGGTTACTGGGCCAGAGAACCAGTTCACGCCCCGGAGCAGCACATTCAACTCCCAGGAATCCCACAACATCCTGCCGCTGGCCTCAAGTCAGATCAGGTAAGTCAGACCTGAGAAGGGTCACCGGGCCCCACGGTTGCCCTTCCTGCCGCTGATATTCTTCCCTGTCTTGGAGGTTTGGGCTGCTTCCACTGAGCATGACGGGCACGCGGAAGGCAAAGTCAACCAGCAGAGGTGCTGAAACCAAAGCCCAGGTCAGTGCCCTGAGGGTTCTTCCCTGCTGGTCCTGTTCCACCAACCCAGTCTGCACTAAGTGCTTTTTAAAGAAATAGAAGGTTTTACTAATTTAAGCCAGAGGAAGATTTAACATATCTCCACTGACAAGGAGCCTTATGACAGCGAGGCTGCAAGGCTGTAGAAAATGTGCAGACAGAGTGAAAGTGGTTTCTGGAGTACAGTCCTAGGGAACTGCCCACCCTGCCTAGCTGCAGTGTGGAGAACAACACCCTTTGTCCTGGGGGTGGCTTCACCTTCTGTGCCTATTGGTTGGGTGGGAAATGAGTTTGCTTCCTCCATACCTATTTTCCTTTTTTTTTTTTCATTTTCCTCTTAATATACACTTTGTTTCAGTAGGATGCCATCCATTAAGCGTGAAGAATCATCCTGGGTATTTCTGAACTGTGCTGTGTGCACGTGTGTTTGGGAACTCAGCTTGGCTTCTTAACATTCTGTTGTTGTTTCTTTTATTGTTGGACAAAATATTAGTAATATGTCCTTTCTATATTCTCTTTCATCAAACCCATTAAAATGCAAAATTCTTGTCAAATATCTGGCTTTAAATTAGGGAGATAGTTTAAAGAAAAAAAGAGCTCTTGCCAAAGCCCCCACTCCAAAGCAGGCCTGTGCTGTGCATTTTCCCTACAGCCCTCATTTCTGCATCCTGCTGTTGGCTGCTATGTCCTGTCCCTATTAGAGGAGCAGACTGTAGAAAGGAGGTGCATAGGGTCACACTTTCTGGAACAGTTTTCGTTCTCGAGTCTCATCAGATAATAAAGCCCCATGCTGTCCCCACATCCTTTTCAGCCCTGACAACAGCAGAGGCCTCTCCTGAGACACAACAGCAGAGGCCTCTCCCGAGAGCCATGCAACCCTCAGCTCTGCTGTGTACAGTGTGGCTTCCAATGGGGGTGTGGTATGCAGTGCAGGGTGAGCGGGTGGGGAGCAGGCAGAGGCTGCAGGCAGCCTCTAAGGCACATCCTGTACATCCAATGGCAGGTTGCCCCCCCGGCACTCTCCAGGGAAGGGGACCCCACACAGCCCGGCTCCCTCTTCAGACAGCTCGCCAGTGAGGAAGACGACGCATCAGCACCTTCGCTATTCAGGCTCAGCTGGCTCTCAAGTATGACAAAATAACACAGGAGTGTGCCCATCTCCCTAAATAAATGCCACTGCGTTGTTTCTCCAGAAGGTGTCTGCTCAGTTATTTCTAAGCCATCTCATTCCAGAGTCATGGAATGTGACCCCCCTCTGTCCTGTAGGGGTGACTTTACACACCTCACCCAGTAGTTTCGCTGTTTGTTACTGTGGACATCAGTTCAGCTGACTTTGGCTGTATCCACGATTATCTATGTCTTAGCTGTTGACACTGCATATCTTAGTCATTTCTAATTGCTACCTGACAACCAAGGCTAAAGAAGGAAAGGTTTATTTTGAATTACAGTTGTAGAGGTTTCCATTCATAATCAGCTGGCTCCAAGGCAGGGTGGCAGGCAGACAGCAAAGGCAAGCAGGCAAGTGATCAGTGACCAGCAGTGAGACAGCGCACTGCCCCTCTTCCTGTCTTACATCTTTATCACTCCCTTATTTTTTATGTCCCTTATATTTATCCATAGTCCTAGAATCACACCGTAAACCAGCCCAGCCTCACATCCTTGATGGCAGCAGCACACACTGGATGCAGCTACCACGGAGAAGCCACACTTAGGACCACATGAGGCTCTGGGGTATATCTAGACACAAGCCATGTTATTTTGCCCCTGGTTTCCCAGACTCATGTGCATGTCTTTATCCGAAAGGCACTTAGTCCATTTCCAAAAGCTCCCAAAGTTCAGTTTCAGCATTTTTGAAAAGTCTTATGTCCAAAGTCTCCTTGAGATTTAAGGCAAACTTGTAAATGTTAGTCCCTGTACAAATGGAAAGAGTTTTAACACTTCCACCATACAGTGGGACACAGAGATACTTTATTTCAAAGGACACGAAGAGTGGGATGGGAACAAATAGTAACAAAGCAATTCTAAAACCTAGCATGGGGAGGAAGTCCTTTAGCTCCATGTCCAGCGTACAAAGTGGCGGCAAGATGTGAACCTCGAAGAGCTTCGGCGGTTCCACATCTTTTGTATTGCTGGTAGGTTTAGCTCCCATGGTGTCTCTGGTAGGCTTTGCTCCCTCTTCACAGTTTTCCTCAGAATCTACGTTTCTGGTTTCTCCAGAAGCCTGGGGTCTTCACTGTACCTTTCTTCACATTCAGTTTCACACATGCCCTTAGGCATACTGCCTGGCTTCTCAGTGGAGAAGCTGGGTGGAGGCTTTTCTGTCTTACAACTTTTACATACTTAAATACTAAATCCAGCACCACACAGACAATGCCAGGTCTGCTGCCAGCTGGAGCACTAGCCAGGCTTCCATTTCTCTTGGCTGTAGACAGAACACCTATGAACCAAATCCTAAGGAACAACTTGCCATGCTGCCACCCTTCTGGAACAAACTTCTCTGGAGCTGTCTTCTCAAGCAAAGTCTTTGACTTGCAATTCTGAGTCCACAATGGGTAGAGTCCCACTGCTTGTGATGTCCTTTGGCCATCTTTTCTGTTGTTCCCTTCTGAAATATTTGGTAGTCTTTTCAGGGAGCAATTTGCTGTTTCATCTTCGTAGGCTGTAAATTTACTAGAGCTCCCTTTCTGGCCAAACTCAAAACATTTTACATCATTCTGTTGGGCTCTTTACTCTTGATTCTCAACATAAATCTTAACATACAATCCCAAATAGGCATGCCACTGTCTCAGCATCAGACTGATACAAAACATTGGCTTGATGAATTAGTCTGCCAACTTCATTCTTGGTTCCAGGCAGTTTCTGGGCTCTTGCATGTGGCGAAGTGTCTGAGGGAGCTTCCAGGTGATTGCACAAAAGCAGTTAAAACAGATTTGTATTTTTCTGGCTCCAGAAAGCCAGACCAGAGGCCCATATCTCACTTGCACCCCAGCCCTTCCCAGCCTGTGCCTCACTCCCATCTCAGCCTGCTCATCAAACACCCAGTGCCCTGCTGAGCTCATCTCTAACTCTGATCTCAGCCCCTTCTTAAGGGTTACATATATTTTCTTACCCTCACAGCATTGGCCCCTAACCTCCTAGCTCATCATTTTCTTCTCCTGCAGCCTGAAGACACCCATACCTCAGTCTTTGCTTAACCCAGGGTGCATCAGAGGCATGTCACATGCTGTGCAACATGCAGGTCAGTAGGACCTTGAAGGAACAGAGGCTTAATTTAATGGCTTCCTCCTTTGTAGATGCTGGGTCATGAGGTAGTAGGCATAGGAAGCCAAAGTAACTCCTACTAGCAGAGGGAGAGGCGTGGCTTCAGGCACTGGGTTTTATGCTGAATGTTAATTATGTCCTGGGGACTTGGTGCTGCACATTTCCACCCAATTCTAAAGACCCAGCTTCAGAACATCAGCCATTTGACAGCAGCCAACAAGGTCCCTATGTCCCCATTTCTCTATGCCCTAGAGAAGGGCAGTGTCATGGTGAAGAGACTTTGGAATCTTAGGGTCCTTAATTAAAACTCTTAACACAAGGCTTTGGCTTTAGATATGGGGCTTTGTGTATTTGGCCAGGTTACCTATATCGTTTGAGCTCCATTTCCTCATCTGTCCAACAATGATAAGATAGACAAGACTATATTTCCATGGGTTGCTGGACTAAGTGACAAGACACTATAAGTGCCAAACCAGAAGCATGTGTTTAGTTGCAGAAACTGATTATCCTGGCTGTCATAGGCAAGAAGGCTACACTGCATATTCCAGAAGAAGTGCCACCACAAAGGATCTGAGCTGCAGTTCTACTTTTTTGCTTATGCCTTTTTTCTGTGTGCACATATATATAACTATTAGCACATTTTCTTACTGCATGGCTAAAAGTGTTTATTAATTTTATAGATTTTCATGTAAGGAAATAATTATTCTACAAGCAATGCCAAAGTAAAATTTGCCAGTCACTAGAGGCAGATCAAGGTCACTCTGTGGGCACCTCAAGTGCCTCACTGTTGTCATCCTCAGTGGTGTACTCCGTGGGTGCTGCCTCTGTGGGGACTTCCTGGAGTTCCCTGGAGAGCAATGCCAAAGCAGTGTTGCTTTCCTATACCTTCATTTGAAATAGGAAATGTAAGTCATCCCCTGCACACTTTGTGAGAATCTCATCAAAGGACTAGTCACGGAGCTTGCCTGCCAGTCTTCTTGCTTGGGAGGCACTGATAGCTCTGTGTATATCCCTAAGCCAGAGTGGCCAACCAAACCCAGTGATGGCCTCCTGGAAAACAGAAGGGGATATAGGACTTCTGCATTCCCCTACCCCTCCACCCCAGCACTGAGGCCTTCTCAAATTTACTTCATTCTATTGCTCTGTTTTGCACCTTCCTTGCCAATGTTGGGAAGGACCCCTTGTGAAAAAACATGTGCAAGACAATTAGTGAGTGATTCATGGTTCTTTTTAATGTCCCAAACTGCACAATTTGTCCATCATCAAAATGAACAGGTTCACCCCAGACCTAGCATCCTGGAAACAACTGCACAGCGCTAGGCTTTCAGAGGCTCCACACATTACCAAGGGCCACACAAGATCTCTGCAGAGACCCGTACACCTGGTTCAACCTGGACTTCTACTCTTGGTGGGGCTGTAGTAAACAAACTGCACAACCACATGGAGTAGAAGCACTTCATTCTCTCCAGAGCCTTTGACCTGAGTCCCCTGAACACTGAGTCCCACATGCAGCTTCTCTGAAAAAATGAGAAGGTGCTTTAATTTTCCTCGCTAGTTCATCCTACAAGTCCACACATCAAGCAAATACCCAAGTGCAACTGGTAAAGTTGCACAATTCAGAGATTTTCATACCTAGCACTATCACTGATATGACAGTTGTGAAGTCAGCTTAAAGGACAATTAGTACCAAAGCAATTAGTACAGGATGTCCTTTGTGAGCCATGTGTGGCGGTATACACTTATAATCCCAGTATTCTGAGAGACTTAAGGCAGGAGGATGGTAATGTCAAGCTATGCCTGGGCAACTTAGCAAGACCTTGTCTCAATTAATTTAGGAAAAAGAAGCAACAGATACAGCTCAATGCAAAAGTTGTGGATTCAATCTCCGTTACCCCGAGAAAAAGAGAAAGATAGCCTCTGTAATACAAAGAGAGCAGCAAAACCACAACACAACACACCATTTCAGAGACTACTGCAATCTACATGGTCACAAACACTGGCTCATGAGAAAGCATGGCTCAGCCAGAGCATGGTGTAATCAGAAAAGAGGTGCCAGCTTCAGAGAAGGAATTGCTCTCTTTCTGACACTCACTAGAGTGACCACTGGGGAAGAGAATTTTCTTTTTTTGCTCAAAATTGCCTCACTGTAAAGGAAGAGACAAACTACCATGTTGTAGATCTCTCCCAGTACGAAGGCTGCAGGGTCTGAGGAAATGAACAGAGGATCACAAGGGAACCAGAAGTGTGACATGGTGTACTTCCTCCCCCTATGAGGAACGACAGAAGGATGCCACCTTCTACCAGCCCCAGCCTAGCTCCTTTTCTTCCTGCAAATACCCAAAAGGACTCTCCACAGCAGGTACAGGTGCACCCAACCCATTGCCTCTGCCCTCCATACTGGATGCCTGGTGACAGCAGGGCTTCTCTGCTTCTCTGGCCCAGCTCAGTTTTGCTGGAGCCAGACGAGACCTGCAGAAGGAAGAGTTCTGCTGCCCATGGTTACTGCACCCCAGTGCACATGACATCTGGGGATTTAAATAGATGAGTTTAAGTTCTTTCCTAGTTTTAGTTCTGAGGTTTTTCCTTTAATGATCGCTAGACTCACATTTACCTTGAGGACCCTTCTTCATTTTCCTCTGAAGATCTTTTATGGGAATAAATCTGTTTTGGAAGAAAACACAGTCATGAGTATCCATCAACAAGACCAGTATCTCCCAGCCTTTACTCGTTCCTTTTCTTTATCCTAAATCTTATCTAGAGCTGGTGGCATACTCCTGTAACAATAGCACTGGAGGCTGAGGCAAGAAGGATCACTATGAATTGGAGGCCAGCCTGGGCTACCAGGTGAATTCAAAGCCATCCTCAGTTACTTAGTGAGATCCTGTCTCAAAAACAAAGCAAGACACTGATAAATATTTCTGAAGACAGGAATTCTGTCCTGCTAATTGCAGCTCACTGACTTCTCCAGTGAGCTGGAGCACCTACCTCACACATATGCAGCTCGCACAGCTTACCTGCTTGCTTGTTTGTTTCTTGTCTAGTACCAGGGTTTGAACCCAGGGCCTCTGTGCTGAGCTACATCTCCAGTCTTTTTTTTTTTTTTTTTTTTTTTTTTTAATATATTTTATTGTTTAGAGGCAGAGTTTTGCTAAATTGCACAGGCTGTTCTCAAATTTGTGCTCCTCCTGTCTCAGCCTCCCATAATTATTTCAGACATCTGCTACTGTCACCAGGTATTTAATACATTTTAATGGATTTTTTTTCTTTTTTGTGTGTGTATTTTAGGGAAGAGTCTACAGGGTGTTCAGGGTCTTACTACTAGATTGGACTCATAGTGATCCACCTGTTTACAGTCTCCCAAGAGCTGGGATTACAGGTGCACGCCACCACACCCAGTCTCAATTGCTGTCTCAGTGCATCCCCAGGGTGGGGCCAGCATGACAGGCCTGGGGATCCAACCCATGGCATCTGCACCTGCTTGCAGGTGCTTTAATCTGCTGGGCTATTTGGCCGGCCCGCTTTATTGGCTATTTTAGATAAAATTCAACAGGTGATTTAAAAACTCTTAAAAGAAGAAACCATTTAACTCAATAAAATCTGCTGGGGAAAACTGGTCAAGCAATTGATTCATCCACATGGCTGACACAGACAAAGGATCTACAAACTGATGTTCAGGGTCTCAGGATAAATCTTGAGGGGATTTGACTGACTTAATTAGATACAAAAGCTACAGTTCTTGTTACATAGGTCTTGGTTTATCTTGGTCTTAACCATCCAGCAGAAAAATATTTACGAAGTATAAGAAGTAAAGCCTTATTATTATGCTGAGCTGTAAAAGACTCAACAAGTTCTGACATTGCCAGCCATATGGAAAACCCAACACTATATGGACTATTAGACTATTTTGGAATATTTTGCTGAATTCACACACCTATAATAGAGGGATCTGTTCTAATAGTGTTTGTAAATAAAATATCATGTCTGCATCTTGTACAACAAATAACCACTAAGAAAACAATATGCAATGTATTAATTATTGATACTATCCTACTAATTTGATTTGAAACTGTCTCATTGCTATGTTTTTCAATAAAATTCTGGGAAAAAAAAAAAAAAGAAAATCTGCTTGGGAGATAGTTCGGTAGCATAAAAGCCTACCCGACAAGTGCAAAGTCCTGAGTTCAATCCCCAGTAGCCACACAAAAAAAATCTAACAGAAACCTAAACAATGTATTTTAAAATAAAAACCCAAATGAGGAATGGTGGCATGTGTCTGTGATCCCAGGACTATTGCATGTTCAAGTGCAGCCTAGATTTTTGGCTTTGACCACTAACTGTACCCCAGATGAAAAGCAAAGCATCCTACAAGAGTTAAGAGCCATACAGATAAACAATCTCATGGTACCTCAGCTTGCAAATGCTTTTGTCTGCAAATAATTTGGGTTTCAAACAGAAGCATTTGGCACAATTTTGGTTTTTGTTTGTGAACTCCATCAGGTGACAAATTCGACCATGGCTGTCTTTCCCACACAAACACAAATGTGTCCATCATATCCAAGATCACCAAACAGATCAAGTTCATGAACTGAGGTGTACTGTTTCAATTCTAGAGTAGAGACCTCAGGCCTCTTGAAAGGTCAAGGAAGTCAACCAGACCCTAAAGCAAGCTCTGGCACACAGTTTTGCCATTATCCCTCGTGAGGATTTGAAAACACTTCAAAAGTTGGGGCTAAATCTGAGTCCATTTGAAAAGTTATGTAGGAGGCCCTTTCTATCTTCTGATATGATAACAGACCCAAAGACCACAAGACTCTTATAATATCATATTAATACTAAGGACAATAGGCTGTAGAACTCTATGGGAACAAAGTCCCGCTAACTCCTAGCCCAGGGTGACCACCTAGTATCCATCCTGGAAACTAAGTACTCAATGAAATTTGTAAGGAAAGGACTCCTACTAACCAACTGAAACCAAAATGGAAGGGCATCTTTTCAGTGATCTTTGCTACACCAACTGCAGTAAAGGTGTCAGGGAGATATAGTAGGATTCACCTTTATACAATAAAGGCAGCCCTACTTGAACTCTGAAGAAAAAGACAAGAAGGGAAGGGCAAGATGGCAGAGTGATAAACAGCAAAGAAAGAACCTCTCCAAGTGTTGCCATCCAGATGCTGGAATATAGCTCTATGGGGAAAACTCTAAGGAAGAAGTGAGTCCTTTGGACTCAGGAAGGAACTTAGGCAAGAACTGAAGCCCACAGAAAGGAACTTTGATGAAGGAGGTACCCAGTGGTGTCTTCTTTCTGAGGCAGGAGGCACTATGGAAAAGGAGCAATTCAGAACTGCAGACATGCAGTGAGTGCTGGCAACCCCTAAGGCCTCCACAGAGAGGTGCAGTCGTGGAGAGGAGCCACACCCATGAAGCACTGCACTAGCTGCCAGTGAGTGCTGAGGGCTGTCAGCCCATGAGATAGTGATTGGCAAAGAACCATCTGGAAGATTGGCCAGCTGAGCTCAGAACTCAGAGCAGCTACTGGCTCTATCTGGTAGCTCCCAGCTGGGCTCAGCCCCACTCAGAGTGCGCTGATGGGTGCAGATGCCAGAGTGCAGGCTCACAGAAGTTATTTGCTACACCATCAAAAAGCTAATACAGCCCATTTGGAATTCCTCCTGTCTCTCGGAGTATTCCTATTCCCCATCCCCTATTTCTTTCCTCCAGTACATTTTTTAACTCAAAAATAAATAAAGGAAGGAGGGAGGGGAGAGGAAGGAAGGGAAGGAAGGCAGAAGGGAGGGAGGGAGCGAGCGAGCGAGCAAGCAAAGCTACTTTTGGCTTTTTTGGGATAAATCAACACAGATCAAGATGTCTCCACATTTTTTAACAGTATCAACAGAGAGAAAACTAAAAATGGATTGATTGATCATTCTCTGTCTCTGTCTGTCTTTGTCTCTGTCTCTCTGTGTGTGTCTCTCTCATTTTTATTTTTCTGTTGTAGTTTTTTTGAGGCTTTAGTTTATTTTCCATCTTTTTTTTCTCCTTCATTGTTTATAAATTTTAATTTACATGACTTTGAATGTGTTGTCTCTCCTCCTTGTGGCTGTGGTCCTGTTCTGTTCTTTTTAGCTCTTCCTTCTCTCTTTCCTTCCAATCTTCTGCACCAGTTTCCCAAAGCTATGGTGATCCATCAGCCTTACTTCTAATTTCTTTTCCTTCCACTTCTCTATTTTCTCTCAAATGAATTTTAAATTTTAATCCCTGAGCCCAAAATTCACATATCAAGGACTTGTATGCCACATACAACTTTCTGGTTTGTTTCAGATTTTTTTATATAACCACAAATCAGTTCATAGGGTTTAAGGTGACAAATTAATGGTTGCTTCAGTTGTCATTTACTAGGTTGTGTTTTATATTGTGTTCATTTGTACCACTATAGCTAAAAGAAACATAATTGTGCTGAACAGCTGTTTTCTCTGATATTCCATGACTGATACTGATTTTTTTTTTTTTTTTTTTTTTTTTTGTGGAACAGGCAAAGACTGATATTGATTAAGGGTCATAGAAAATACTGAGACACAATGCCAACAAACCAGTGCCTGGGCCAAACAGACAGCAACTTCTCATCCCTAGGAAACTGAAGAGGTAGGATCTTACAGGAGACTCAAAATCAAGAAGCAGCTTCACATGGAAAATAACTAGGAAAAGTAGATATGTCCTAAGGGCTCTAATACTAGCTCTAAATAACTAGGAAAAGTAGATATGTCCTAAGGGCTCTAAAAAGTAGATATGTCCTAAGGGCTTTAAACAAAGCAACCCAGTAATGACAATTTACAAACACCAACCCAGGAATTAAATTTAAAAAAGAAAAATGAGAAGACATCTAAACAAGATGCAATCACAGACATTCAGCTCATCAAAGGCAAACCCAGGGGGCAGTGCACTGGGACAATCTAAAAACCATCCACCTGTCCTCACAAGCAATTGAATGAGGCTTTAGAAAACAATAAAATCAGAAATAATTTCTCAGATAACTGCAGAAATAATGTCCACAGTGAAAACATGCTTAATGATTCTACAGTAGATACAGACCAAAACAAAAGGAGAGAGGACCTTAAGAAAATTATATAAGCCATGCATGCTCAGCATAGAAAAGAAATGGAATCCATAAGGCAGATTCAATCAAATATCCAGGAAAATAAAAATTCCATCAGAAGTATTTGCAGAAGATTATGCCAATGTAAGGACATGATCTCAGATATAGAAGGTAGGTTTGCTGTTAGTGATCATGAAAAGAAAGATTTCTTAAAAATAAAGATCAGAGGGCCAGTGAGATGGCTCAGCAGAATAAATGCCTTCTTTGCCAAGCACAGAGAGCAGGGTTCAATTCCTCATCCTGCATGCCATGCCTGCCCTGTCCCAGGGCATGCTGAGCCAGTGGACAGTTCTGGCCATGCTGGTGCATGCCTGTCATCCCAATGCTGGGGAGACTGAAAACCAGAGGATCACTACAAGCCTGAGCTGTGTAGTGGGACCCTGTACCAAATACATAAATAAGAAAAAAATAGAGACCATGAGAAATCAACAAAGCAGTTGCTAGATTTTATGAAGGAGAATAACTTAAGATTGATTGATGTTAATGAAAAAAGCAGGAGACAGTACAAATGATATTTTTAAAAAGCTGTTCACCAATATCATAGCAGAGAATGTCCCTGGTAGAGAAAAAGAATCTGACATACAGAAAACTGGGCATATAGAACTCCAATGAGCCATGATCAAAGAGAAAATCTAGAGCCAGGCATAGTACAGTCAAGATTCCAGAAATTCAACGCAAGAATAGCATATTAAAAGATGTTAGGGAAAAGAAACAAATCATCCATATAGGAAATCCCATCAGAGTCACAGCTGATTTCTCAGCACAAGCCCTCAAGTCGAGGAGAGCTTGGAGTGAAGTATTTCAGGCTCTAAAGTAAAACAATCTTCAACTCTGATGTGTCCCAGAAAACTGTCTTTGAAACCTATGGAGAAGTGAGATTTCTATGACAAAGAGCTGAAAAAATTTACGAGCACCAAACCAAAATTTACGAGCATCACTCAAAAATGTTTTAAAGGACATTATAGGAAAAGATAACAAAAACTATAACCCTGTAAACCTGAGCAGAAGGAATCCACCAGGCAAGGCAGAAAAACAGAATAAGGAGTATAAAAGAGGGGAAGCCAACAATAGGAAAATACATGACAAGGAAAAGTCAGTACATATCAGTTGCAGCTATGAATATCAGTGGCCTCAATTCAGTAGCCACAGATTAGCAGAATGGATCAAAAAGCATGATCCAATATACACTGCATATAAGAAACACATTTACTTCAAAAAGAAACTCATAGACTGAAAGTCAAAGGATAAGTGCCAGCAAGATAGCTTAGTAGACTACGCACTTGCTTAAGCAAGTGCAGGGACTGGGGTTCAATTCCCCAAACCACATGCCTTGCCAGCCCTGCCCCTGGGCACACTGAGCCAGTGGCAGAGTCTGGGTATGGTGGCATGCGCCTGTAATCTCATGCTGGGGAGGCTGAAAACATGAGGATTATTACAAGTCTGAGCTGCACATTGAGACTCTGTACCAAATACATAAATATATATTTAGGGACAGGTCTACAGAG
This sequence comes from Ctenomys sociabilis, assembly GCA_004027165.1. Lineage (NCBI taxonomy): Eukaryota > Metazoa > Chordata > Mammalia > Rodentia > Ctenomyidae > Ctenomys > Ctenomys sociabilis. The sequence continues at coordinate 17,696 of PVKA01007154.1, read as the reverse complement.
TATTCAGGGTCTCACTACTAGATCAAACTCATTGTGATCTGTGTGTTTACAGCCTCCCAAAAGCTGGGATTACAGGTGTGCACCACCACGCCCAATCTCAATTGCTATCTTAGTGAGCCCCAGGGTCAGAGCCAGCACAGCAGGTCTGGGGATCAAGCCCCAGCCCCTGTGCCTGCTTGTGGGCCCTTTAATCTGCTGAGCTATTTGGCCAGCCCTATAAATAAATTCTTTAAAAGGCAAAGGATGGAAAACAACACTTAATGTGACAAGAACCTAGAAAAAAAAAGCAAGAGTAGCTACTGTATTTGCAGATAAAGTGAATTTCAAGCCTAAATAGATTAAGAGAGATAAATAACTACATCTTTATAAAAGGAATAATATAAGAGGAAGATGTAACAACTTTGTATGCAACAAACACCAGTGCACCCAACTATATAAAACAATTACTAATGAGCATAAAAATCAAATAAGCACTAATCCAATTGTATTGGGGGATTTCAACATCCCACTGTCACAAAAAGATAAACTAGACAAAAAATAAGCAATGAAATAATAGAACTGAACCGAACTTTTGAACAAATTGATTTAGCATATATCTTTAAAGTGTTGTACCCCACAACATCAAAATATACACTCTGTCAGCTATACACGAGATATTATCAAAAATAGACCATATACTAGCCCATGGAACATTAAGTAAATGCAAAGAAACTGAAATAACCCCATGCATATTATCAGACCATAGTACAATGAAATTGGAAATCAATGGCAAAAGAAACTACAAGAACTTCATAAATATATGGAAATTAAATACCACCCTCCTGAACAACCAATGAGTTACAGATTATAAAGAAATTAGATAGTTTCTACAATTAAATGATAATGACAATACAACATAGCAGAAGCTACGGGACACCATGAAAAAAGTCCTAAGTGGGAAATGTATAGCAGTGAATACCCGTATCAAGAAAACAAAACAAGCACAAATAAACAACTTAATGTTGAACCTCAAACCTTGAGAAGGAAAAGAGGAGACTAAGCCAAAAGTTCGTATAAGGGAAGAAATTATAAAGATCAGAACAGAAATTAATGCATTGGAGACTAAAAATAAAACAAAGAATCAGCATATCAAAGAGTTGGTTCTTTGAAAGATGAAATAAAATCTACAAAACTTATCCAATCTTATGAAAAAAATAAAAAACAAAAGAGAATATTCAAATTCATGCAATTAGGAATGAAAAGGGTGAAATCACAACTTACCCTTCAAAGACATAGAAGATCATTTATACCTACTTTGAAAATTTGTGTTCTAATAAGATGGAAAATGCAAAAGAAATTGGTACATTCCTAGATACATATGTTACCAAAGCTCAATCAAGAAGATATAAAAATCCTAAACAAATCAATCAATGAAATCAAAGATGTAATGAAAAACCTACCAACAAAAACAAAAAGCCCAAGCACTGATGGAGTCACTGCTGAATTCTACAAGAAATTTACAGAAGACCAATACTTCTCAAACTTTAATGAAACTGAAAGAGAAGCAATATTCCCAAATTCATTCTTGAAAGGAAGCATCCCCCTGATATCAAAGCCAGAGAAGGGTACAACTAAGAAAGAAAATTATAGGCCAATCTCCCTAATGAACATAGATGCAAAAATCCTTAATAAGGTACTGGCAAGCAGGATTCATCAAATCATCAAGATTATCACCATGATCACTATGGTCAAGTGGGATTCATTCCAGGAAAGCAGGGATTGTTCAATATATGTAAATCAATAAATTTAATATACTATATTAACAGAGCTAAGAGCCAAATCATACAGTCATCTCAAAAGATAGATAAAAACCCTTTGACAAAGTCCAGAACCCATTCATGATAGGAAACCCTACAGAAAAAATGGTCTATATCTCAATCTATTAAAAGCCTTCTATGATAAATCAACAGCCAACATAATACTAAATGGACAAAAACTGAAAGCTTTCACTTTAAAAGCAGTAATAAGACAAGGATGTCCACTGACTCTACACTTATTCAACATAGTCCTCAAACTTTAGCCAGAACAATAAGACAAGAGAAAGAAATAAAAGGAATGATAGGAAAGGAAGAAGTAAAATTATCACTATTTGCAGATGGCATGATACTCTACATAAATAACCCTAATAACTCCACTACAAAGCTGCTAGATTTAATAATAAAAGTCAGTGAAATAAACAGATACAAAGTTAACACTCAAAAGTCAATAGCTTTCCTATACACAACAACAAATTCACTGAGAGAGAAATTAAGGAAATAATACCTTTCACAATAGCATCCAAAAAAAAAATGAAATATGTACGAGTCAATCCAATGAAGGATGTAAAAGACCACTACATTGAAATCTATAGTACTCTGAAAAAGAAGGTTTAAGCAGATATCAGAAAATAGAAAGATATCATTTGCTGTTGTGTGGGAAGAACCAATATAGTGAAAATGACCATACTCACAAAACTTACACAGATTTAATGCAATTCCAATCAACATTCATAGCACATCTCACAGAACTGGAGAAAACAAACCTAAAATTCATTTGGAACTGAAAGGGACCTGGAATAGCAAAGGCAATTCTGAGCAACAAAAGCAGGCCGGGATCCTGACCTGAAGTTATACTCTAAAGCTATGGTGATTAAAAACAAACAAACAAAAATCCAGTATGGTACTGGCAGAAAATAAAGAAAGATTCAAAGATCAATGGAGAGATTACAAGGTGCAGAAACAACTATAGACATAGTCAGCAAACATATATTTGACAAAGCTGCCAAACACAGACACTGGAAGAAAGCCTCTTTAATATATGCTGCTGGCAAAACTGACTCTGTACACACTAAAGATGAAAATTGGACCCATAACTTTCATCATGTACTAAACCAAATTTGAAATGGATCAAAGATCCAAATATTAAGATAGAAACATTATATATAATGGAAGATAGAATAGGTAAAAACCTCGAAGACACTGGTGTAGCCAATGAATAAAACCCCAATTACACAGGAACTATCATAAAGAAACATCAACTGGGATCTCATTAAAAACCTTTTGCACAGCAAGGGAAACCACCAAGAGAATGAAGGGACAACCTACAATATGAGGAAAAATATGTTTGTTGGATGTTCATGAAACAGTTTATTATCAAGAACATATAGAGAACTAAAAAAAAAAAAAAAAAATCAGACTTCCCAAAGTTAAAGACCTAATCCAAAAATGGGCATCAGATATGAATATACAATTCACAGATGAAGAAATACAAATGGCAAATAAATATATGAAAAATATATTCAACATCACTAGTCATTTGAGAGAGACAATTAAAACATTGAGATGTGCTCTCAACCCAGAAAGAATGGACATTACCAAGAAATCAACCAATAACAATTGCTGGTGGGGCAGTGGGGAAAAAGGAACCCTTCTCCACTGTTGGTGGGAGTGTAGATTGGTACAAGCACTGTGGAAAGCAGTGTGGAGATTCCTGAAAAAGCTAGAAATTGAGAAGAAAGATTTGTACTGCTAGTGTTTGGACAGGATATTCTGTCTGCTCCTTGTACTATGGATAACCACTAAGAAGAAAACAATGTAAAATGTACTAATCATTGAAGCTGTCCTATTAATCAGCTTTGAAACTATCTCATTGATATTTGTTTCTCAATAAAAAAGCTAGAAATGGAGGTGCCATTTGACCCAGATATTCTCCTTCTGAATATCATTCCAGAAAAATAAAAAAAATCATACCACAGTAACATATATGTACCTATGTTTATAGCAGCACAACTTCTAATAGCTAAATGTTAGAAACAACCCAAATGCCCATCTGTTGAGGAATGGATAAAAAGATATGGTCTTTTTTTATAATGGAGTATTATCCATAAAGAAGGATAAATTGGAGACTTTCATAGGTAAATGGATGCAACTCAAGAGTTAAAATGGTTATATTACTAATTTCTCTTAGTTTACTGAAAAGAAAGGTTTGTGGTAATATTTGAGTAATTAAATGCTGGCATCTTATACTCTGAGTGACTAATTTAAATATAATAATCCGCAATGTATTAATCATTAGTACCATCCCATTATACTGTTTTGGAATTTTATTTTTTCTTGTAAATAAAAATTAAGAAAGAAAGACCACCCAAATAAGAAAGTTATTCTTGTGCACCTCTGGAAGCCCTGAGTCTCCTCTTCAAAGAGCAAGATATTGCTCTTGGTGAAAATAGAGTCACTAATGATCCTAATTGATCAAAGCTTAGACACTGTACTGAGGCTGCAAATTTTAATTAGATCCATAATGTGCTAAGCTTATAACTCTCACCTCTTGCTATTTTATTTCACATCCCTCTTTGTTATACATTCTCCTTCATAGGAAGCATGGATCTGATTTGGTCCTTCCTGTACTTGTGCTCGGTATCCCCAAGCTAGTAGCAAATGGACAAGTCCAACAAATTTTCATCCATAAAACAGCTACTTCAACAGTCCTATCCACTAACTCCTTTCTTACTGTCTTGTGACAGGTTTTCGTCTGTTTTACCCATTCAGTGATCCATAGCATCTTGAAGTACTTGGAGATAACATAAGCCCCAGTAGGTAGGACTTACAACGCCTCTCAGCAGGAAGTAGCTATATGAAGATGGACACCTCCACTCCCACCATACCCCATAAAGAATTATGGGGATTTCTGTCTCTCGGGGCAAATGAGGCAGGAGATGGGGGTGTGGCAAGCTGGCTGGAGAAGTGGGTATGACCCATCAATCACAGTTTCAGGACATATGTACAGAACACTTCTCAAAGCGCTGCACTGCAAACCAATCACAGTGTGCTATCTTCAGTTCTTTTCCCAAGAAGTCAAGCAGATTTTGATGGAATGGCCTAGACTGGACACCAGCCTGGTTATGGATATGTAAAACAACAGGCATTTTCACAGGGCCTTGGTGTGTCTTTCACAGTAGTCACCCTCACTCTGTAGAGTGTACTTGTTTTCCTTTTAACTAGCCAGCACTTTATATGTATAGCTGTTTCTTATCCTACTTTTAATAAAAGTAAAGCTCACTACCTTTGTTCAGTTAATCTGAACTAATTGTTACACTTACCTCAAGAAGACAGAAAATTATCATTGAAATCAATGCTACTCCTGTCACAGATAATGTCAGGATCAGTTTGTTTTTATAGCCATATCCTGGAACTTCTACTGTGAACTGAAAGAGAGAAAGAGAGAGAGAGAGAGAGAGAGAGAGAGAGAGAGAGAGAGGATAGGAAGGAGGGAGGGAAAGGGAGAGAGAGGGACAGAGAAAGAAATTTTTGTTAAGTATCAAACATGGAAAGGATAAAATCTTCTATTCAAATCTAACTCTTACAGGTGAATAGTTTTTTTGGTACATTAAAAATGTACCAAATAGAATGTGCTAAAAATATTACCATGCGTGTCCTTTTATAGTTTGTTTATCTTCTATGTCAAGTCCTCTTCATTCTCTCAAGGAGGATGGAGGTCACTGTCCTGGCCAAAGGTATGTGGCCAAGACAAAATGCAGACTAGGAGGCCCTGGTCACCCTGCCAGGGTGCTTCGTCACAGACCCTCGTGTTGAGTAGTTGCCCTCACCTCTCTTGACTCCTGCTCCTTTTCACTCTGCTCCTCTGTGCTCTCATTGATGTAGTTCTCACTTTTCCAATGCTCTGCATCCCACTGGGCCTTGGACACCTTGACTTTCTGCTGCTCACTGAGCAGCTTCATCAGGAGCCCCGTCCTGGAGATGAGTTTGGCACAAGCCAGCTGCACATAGGTCTCAGAGCAGTCCATTTTTAAGCTCCTGATAACACGGGAAATCAGCTTTCGTATGTCATTATTGGGGATGAGGGGCCAGAGTTGTTGGTTTAGATGAGTTTCAAACTGATCACGTGGGGATGACACTGATGTGGAGGTGAAGTCACTGGGGGGCGCATCAGTGCTGGTGTTGGGCTGCTCCCACTGGGCCTCCAAGGTCAGGTTCGTAGCTGGTGTTAGGCCAAACGCAGCCACAGCAGAGCCTGTAGCAGAAGGGTTCCTCTGACTTGTGTTTCTGGAGACTGTCTCTTCTGGAACACTAAAGTCTAATGCAAAATCTGCTCCTTCGAAAGTGCCTGATACAGTATCATTTTCTACAGGGCTGCTTTCTATAGAAAGTTCTGAAGAAACATATAATTCTAAGACAGGAGTATTAAAATTGAGGTCCTCTGAAGAAGAGAAAAACCCTCCTGAAAGCGAGCTGATGAAGCTCCTCACTGTTGGGAATGAAGAGCCCTTTGCAAGCAGTAGACTTTTCTGTGTGCTTTCGCTTCTTAACTTTTCACTCAGGTTGGCCTTGGGTGTTCTATAGGCCACAGAAGAGTGGGTTTTATGAAAGCGATGAATTTTTGCAGGATGTAAGATTAGCTTGGTGCTCTCTGTGGTTTTAACTCTAGCATTTGCATTTTCTAAAGCCAAAATGTTGGAGGTGAAGGCATTTGCTCTCTTTCTCACCTCAGTTGTGGCTTTGGCAGGGATGGAAGAGGGAGATCTGCCCATGGAGTGATGTTTTAGGAAAGAAGGGACTGTTGCCTCCTGTTCCTCTGTGTGGAAGGAGCGCTCTATGTGCAAGGAGTTCCCCACCAACTTCCTGGGCCTTGGCATCCTCTGATGCTGTCCTAAGTCCCATGGGATGGGTCTCCTTAGGCTTCTCTCTTTGGTGAATTCATCTAAGAATGGCTGGCCACCCCATTTCACCCTGACTTTCTGTTTCCCCCTTTCCTTGAAAAGACTTTTTTGTTCATGCTCTAGCCCCTTGAGGACAGTCTTTACTCTTTGAAGCATTTTCCTCCCACCCTGTAGCTCTGCCAAACTGTTTTCCTGTGCTTGAGCACTTTCCAGTTTCTTTGCAAAGATTTGATGCCTGAATTTGGGGCCTAAAAGGCTAGACTGTGTTAGCACTGAGGCTTTCTCTTTCTTCTTCACCTCATCAACTGTTTCCTGAATTTCTGTATCTAACAGATTTTTCAGAAAATACAGCTTATTCAGTTTATTTTTGAAAGTTGAATTGTTTGATGCAAGTTGAAAAGAGGAGATCCTTGTATTGTTTTTCAAGTAACTGAGGGAATCATCTCCATCTTGTTTGTTTGTGAAAAGCAGCTGAATGAAGGGTAATAATGTTGACTCTACACTCTCTAGATCTCCCTTTGGAAAGTGTGGCAATATGTAACTTAGCGCACTGATAATATTACTTTCACCACTGATGTCTAGCTTCCCTTCCATAAGGCCTGACAAATCGGTACCACTTTTCTCTGAAGATGACATTTCAGGCTCAATAGTCAGCTCAGTGCTGGTGCTCCTCTTCCGGGCTTGTAACACCTTCATGAAGGTTCCTTCTGGATTCCCTATGGGTGCTTCTCTCACTGTCAGAAAAACAAAAAGAGAGGGGAGACTGAATAGCCACCTTTTTGTTGACTCGCAGCTATACATGCCAGTCAAAGTAAGGGGTCAGTAACTATTTTGGTGCTACTTGGAAGGGACTTGAACCAATGAAAATCACAACAGAAAGAAAAGAGACCTTTTTGGTTCATGTGTCTACTTACTCAGAACATTCTGGAGACTGTCTCTTTTGGAACACTAATGTCTAATACAAAATCTGCTCCTTCGAAGGTACCTGATACAGTATCATTTTCTACAGGGGTGCTTTCTATAGCAAGTTCTGAAGAACTGTGTTGTGTAGTACAGCAGCTTCACTGAAGATGGCCAAATGATTGGCACTCAATAAAAGGCCAAATGCTGACAAATACTTGCCCACTGAGCCAGCCACTCTGAAGACCCTCCATGCCTACTCAGGATCCCACACACCATGCGGTCACAGTGCAGCTACAGAGGGAGCCCAAGGATTCCTTTCTCTGTGTCTTCAGTTGTGACCTTCTTTCCATTGTCACAGATGACCATGATGAAGGACAGTCCTCCTTGGACAGTAAGGTAGACATGCAAAGGCAGAGGACCCACTCCTGCTAACAGCACCTTGTCTGATGTGTCCTCTTTGCCTATTGGCCCAGTGCCTTCACTTGGTCCCTGCTACCACAGATCCTAGTCTAAGGATGCAATCATACATGTGTGTAGTTTTGCCACTACTGCACAGCACCACAACACAAAGCCTACACTTAGCCACATACTATCCTACCCCAGTCTTTCCTTAGATTTCAGCAAGGATCCTGGACGTAGGATAAGAATTTTTTAATTTGCCTGGTTGTATGCCTCTGTGGAATAATGCACAATAAATCTAAAGAGTAACAGCAATTTCTGGATAAACAATACTTAAGGTCCTAATGTAGAAGGGAAAAGACTGTTTTTATCAGGTACCTTCTGTTCTAGTATTTCTACACATCCAAAGCTACTGATTGGCTGAAAGTCAAGGGCTCACTGTGTAACTGGGTTTCTCTTCCAGAAAAATTAAGAGTGACTGTGGTGGTGGTGAGGGCCATAGGAATAGGTAAAGATCATGACCAAAGAGGAATGTAGGCAATTCCCCTACACCATGAGAAGGGCAGCCAGCACAGGAAGCCCCTGGGATTTGACAACTGCCTTAGCCAAAGAAACCCAGGGTAAATCTACTCTAACAAAAGTGAACATTCTGCATACAGGCTACTAACTTATGATTGGTTCTATTATATAACTATAGACTGTGGTCTTATGGTCTAATTACGAACTCAATAGTTACAACAGTTTGTCAACTTCTAAACTTTGTTTAATGCTATCATTATTTCTCATTGTACTACTATAGTTAGGATGTCTAATCAATTGTAATCACTTGTTCTCCCTTGGGTTGCAAAATTAGGAAGCTCTGGGGGAATAACCTCACCACAATGCTACACCCAAAGATGGAGGACAGAGCCAAATAGAAACCAACATCTCACCCTTAATTAATTGAGAATACAGGGTCTTGAGACAGACACAAACCAAGAATCTCCAACAAATGAAGAAGATATCCCTGAAGCACAGACTTTTCCTAGAGAGGCTTTGATATTAGCAATAAAGCTACCTACTGCCAAAATTCACAAGGAGTATCACAACAAACAAAATAGAAATTTCTTTTGGAAGTAGAAAATATAAAGAAGAAGTTGCAAAATGTATTCTCAGGCTTTCAGCCCAGAGAACAAGTCCAGGAGACATCAACATAGTAGAAATTGGAAGTCACACACCTGAAATTCTGAAATGATAGCAACTGAAGTAAAAAAAAAAAAAAAAAAAAAAAAAAAAAAAAAAAAAAAAAAAAAAAAAAAAAAAAAAAAAAAAAAAAAAAAAAAAAAAAAAAAAAAAAAAAAAAAAAAAAAAAAAAAAAAAAAAAAAAAAAAAAAAAAAAAAAAAAAAAAAAAAAAAAAAAAAAAAAAAAAAAAAAAAA